>KZ308972.1:471-11060 GCA_000376725.2 Ladona fulva
TATACTATATAAATAGATCACTATAATTAAAAAATATTGATCTAACCTGAGGATTTTTATCTTGCCATTGTATTTGATTTTATCTTTGATGTTAAGATTTATTTGTATGCAGTTTTTTATTGGTATCAGTTGTTAAGATTTCTCTGTATGTATTATGTTATTGACTTTTCTTTTTGTTTTTTGTACCGATTACTCTATCGATCTTAGTACGTAGTAGTCCATTGTTTCATTGAATTTTTATTGATTTATTTAAAACCAAATATTGTCATTCCTAATGATGGCGATCATTCGCTGAAACCTGCTCGTGTCTGTATTAAAATCATACGGAAAATGTAGTCTCTTTTCTTCAGACATGGAATATGTCCACAAAACACCGAAATTTGTGAATTTTATTGTCATTCCTGTACAACGGTGCACTTCCTTATGTGCCTAATCACAAGAAGAATGCCTAATCAGTCACTCATCTACCTCTGAAGATGTTGCTTTAGGCAGCGAAATGCGCATAAGGTTCTTTATCAAGTTTTGATGGTTTATGGAGCTAGTGACTACATTATCATGTGCCTACTTCAAGTGGACTATGGGAGCACTGCTTTTGTAATATCTCAACTGAAATTTCACCGGAAATGAATTTTCAAAGGAATTCAAAAAACCGTCATCCACAATGTTACAATACAATTTCAACAGTTGGCATTCCTGACTTACTTCCAAGATTTACTCTACGGAAACTCTTCTGTAGTACCTCACCTTTCCCAATCACCCCATTAATTTTGCCGTCTACGGAACTTTATGAGAACCGTTACATCGAACTGAATGGAGCATCGCATTAAAGGGTTTATTAATTGGGATGAAACGGCAATAAAAATGATCAAGAGATGCGGAGAAAGTGCGAAATCACCATCTACGCCCTTAATGTCTTCGGAATGCGGCGAAAGGAATAAATATTGGCAATGCGGGGCATTTAGTTATCCTGCTAGATGAGCCTGCGATTGAATTCAACCACTCCCTCATAAGTGACTCAGGCTTACTTTTCCAATTCACTTGATTTCTTCTTATTCGGTAGTTACATACCTCGTGACTCATGCTACAGTGTACGTTTCTCACAAGTCTTTAGAATACGTAACGTTTCGATGTGCCAACTGTACTATATTTCGAGATGACTATCGCATGTTCCTGTTTTATGTACACAATGATGCTTATCTCAATCTTTTTTGAAGGAAAATTGTTTATTTTCAAATAAATGCCATAGTGTGATTTTCACTTATAATTTTTGTATAGATACATTTGTGATTGTTTCCATTTTGTAGTATTGATAGTAAACTCTTAGTGAACCGTAGGCTATATGTGTAAACAATAATAATTTTTGTAGTGCATATGTTTTTATTTCATAGTTATTTAACTTTCTCTGCATTTATCCTACAGTTCTTAGAAAATGTCCATATACTTTGGTAATGTTTTTTTATTGGTAGTGTCCTCTGTTTCTTTTATAATTCTGTTATTTATTATATTATTTTTATAAAAAAACTAATGTTATCGAGTTATTATCTCTGTTTTTCATTTTAATGGACGATCTTTTCATTTCCAGGTTATAAAGGTATTTGCTTTAATATCTTTTAGGCATTACAATCAGTAGGTTTGCACAAGTTTTTAATACCCCCTCCTTTGTGGGTGTTTTTCTGCAGTGAAAATTTTTCCTAAGCTTCACTTGGGTTTTTTTATCCATAAAAATTTTCTCCTGTTCCTATTAATTTAATTACTTCTTAGCATTGCTTATGAATTAGATTTAACTAACATTGACTATGGGTTAAATGGAAGAGGAGACTTTATGAACTCAATTTCGCGCGAAACAATTTCGTGACCTTATTAATTAAATTACATTTCCAGGAAACTCTGGCAAAGAATGTATTTGACGCATGACGTGCGTATAGCTTAAAGTTTCATTCAAACCACATTTATTAAAAGTCAAAAAATGCGATAAAAGTGTGAATGGCCTAAACGGGATGCAAATTCCACGAAAGAATAATTTAAAACCTTGTAAACAGCTCTGTTTCGAGATAGGACGTTAAAATTTCAGTTTTGATAATGAACTATTTTTCCAATATAATCGTGAAATTTGTATACTATCTCAAAACTATAAATTTGAACGCAGGTCTTATGCATTTCAGATACGTAAGTATAAATCCAAATTATTTTTATTGCTTCCTGGAAACGGTAGCAAATAAAAGTTTCTCTTTGACCAATGGACAAAGAAAGGAAAGGTCGTTTACCTTTTCCGCTAAAAGCTTACGCTGATTTTTAAATATCGATCCAAGCGTCATAATTTGATGAATAACTCTGATTGTATAATTTATCCGAATTATCCTTTCTTGAGTTTTATTATAAATAAAAGCAATGTCGTTTTCCTTCGTCTACTCAGGTGCAGAACGCATCTGTATCAGCCAATTAGCACTCTTCAGGTGAAAGATGTCACCTACGTCATCCCCCGGTTGCCAAGTGAACAATCGATAAAAATATTCCAACGCAGGCCTAGCAACAAAGTTTACCTTGTTGATTGTCTCGTCATAAATTTATTAGAAGAAGGTCGAGTTAGCATTATTCCTAATTGTATGTAGTCCAGTCACACTGGAGGTGAGCAACTGACCATCTAGTGTTGGCACTGTTCTTTTCTACCTTCGGGACACCATTCCCAAGGCTTTCGAAATGACGAATAACAAATTTTGTAGTCCCAATATTCGTATGCACGTGATATTTCACATGTCACATGTCCTTAAAATGTGTGTTATCGCCGGTTAGAGCCCTGTGTGCGAAATGACCTCAGCTGTCATTGCATTTTTAAAAAGGCCACTTCTTGATATTTGTATAAATGTGGTACCTTCAAAAATAGATTAAATTCTTAGTATAAAAAATTCAGATGATGACAGATTCCACGAATTTAAGGTATTTTATCGATAACTAAGAAGCGAACCCGCCAAGTATGACGGAACTTAATTAAAAACTTATTTATAGATCCATAGTAATGGAACATAGATTTATAAGTACTGTACAGTTTATAATGATCAGTTATGGGAGAATTTAAAGCAGACAGATAAGAGGAATGCATAAATTATTACTTAATCGAATTTCATTGGACATTTGAGGTGAATGAGTGTTGCTTAACCTTGCAAGAAAAAATCTCATTTTTATATTAAATATGTCCGTCTCCCACATCTTTTCCCTATTCACGACGAACATCGAGATATTCTCTCCCTTGCTTGCTCATGGTAAAGCAATATTTAGGCCGATTGAAAAGCGTGTATAACCCTGCGATTTCTTTATCGTCACTGCAAATGCTGGAATAATATGAAATTGGCACCTCTTCGAATAGGCTGTCATCTCTTTACCATTCCCCTGCATATGAGTTTCAATTCACAGTATATTGCCATGGAAAAATGCGCGAATTCTGGTCCAACAATCACCTTGGTAGTCATGGGGACGGGTTGCTTACAACAGCAAAATTTCAGAAAATATTCGATTATTATTTTCGAAATTCTCGTAATTTTGAACGGAAAATAATATTCCACGACCAAAATAAGAATATTTATTCACTTTCTCTTCTCTTGAGTTCATGCGATTATTCTTTCTTCTTTATTCTTGTTTAATTTTCCAAAAGAAAGAAACCATTCGAGTGAAACCCTGGATTCAGCAATTGGCATTGTCGTCAGGGGAACCGATTCCTTACAACCACAAAATGTTTCCCGGTATTTTATCACATTTCTCACTATTTTGGATCGAAAGTAATGCTCCAAAATAAGAATTTTCATCCAATTTCCCCTCTTTTAGTGCTTGTCTCGATTTCCCACGGCTATTCTTCCTAATTTAATTCAATTTAATGGACGCATTAACTCGGATCCAACAATCGCCTTGGTAGTCATGGGGACGGGTTGTTTATAACTATAGAATATGAGTTAAATTTCAATTATTTTATCAAAGTTCTCGCGATTTTTTATCAGAAAGGATATTATGCTAACAAAATAAGAATCATGATTTGATTTTTCTTCATTTCTTGCTCGACTATGCAATTATTTCCGATTTCATTTTCCAAAAGAACGGATGCCTGATGAAGAGATGAAAACTAACTTAGCTTGCTTATGGAATGTTTAATTAATTAATCAATAACTTCGGTAGTTATGGAAGCCTTCACGAACTGGGTACCAGGCTCTGTTAGGGGAACTACTACGCTTCACAGCCTAATTTCTGTGCCGGTAATGTCAAGTATATGAAATTTGGCTCAGATCAATGGAATGTTTTAAGAGTAAAGTAAATTTAAATTTAAAAATATTGTTGTAAATATTGTTGTAAATATTGTTGTAATTGTTGTAAATTTAATTGTAAAATAAATGCAGATTTGCCGACGGGCAGACCAACAGACAGAGCAATTTCGCGAATGATTTATATTAGTGGAAGTTTCCGTTGAAATTCGGGCTTATAACAACGGGGAAAAGGGGAAATAAATTAGAAATACGTAATTTGGCATGCAAAATGTCCATTGTAGAAATCTTTTTAAAGACCTACCGTCAAAAATTCATAAATCATATGTTTACTTTCGATAAATTATCTATTCTCAACTCCATCCATTTTTAACCCATCGATAGACCCTCTGATTAATCGATCAGTTGTAAATTGCAAAATCTGACTTAATTACACTGAGCGATAGTGAAAGTTTTCAACATGAAGTAGCTAATTTCCCTTGATCTTCTAACGTGTTTCTTATCAAATGAAATACTATGAAACGATTTTAATTTTCCGAGTAGTACGTATTAAAAAATATGAAGTGTAGAGAATCCTCTTACAAAAAAAGATTTCAAAATTCACACGTTGAATGTAATTACGTTGAAAATTAGTTATTACCTATAAATTTTTAGTTGCTAAAACAATCTATTTTAAGCTCAAAAAATTGATCTAGTACTATTGAAATATACTTTTATTTACTAACTAATCCATTTCTACAATTTCCATTAACTAATATTATTTAAAACATTGCTTCTTATTCTACTGAACATATTTCAATATACCACTGTGGACTCTGAATATACAAAACTATCCATAAACATATGTTGCTATAAACAAGACTTGGTTGCTATAGACGCTCACTTAAAATTGGGAAAAAAAAGAAACGCTGATTTCTCACCCTTATTTCTGGCGTTTATTCAGTAGCAACTGAATCCGAGACAATAATGACGGTCGCCATGGCAATTGACAAAAAAAGAAAGGAATATGCGATATTATTAGATATAAATGGCGGATTCGTCATTAAACCAACCAAAATATACTAAAGCACTGGATCAATAAGTTAGGCTATTGTTTTAGTCGTCGAATGAAGCAAGTGCGGTGTAAATCTGTTGATGTTTAGATATTTAAATGAATGAATGAACAAAACCTTACAGCCTTGAGAATTGAAAATCGCGTGTAATCTTACGAAAACGTGTCGTGAAATTCTGGTTAATAACACGAGACTTCTAATAGATGAAGATGGTTTTACTGGAGCTTTCAAACTCTCAAGCAGTTTATTCCGTATCTCTACAACAAACCGATTCTGAGACAGAGGGGAGGACACTTCGCAAATTATATATAAGGATAATTCGTTTCATAGTGAGATTATATGGTTATTTCATATCACCCCCCCACTGCGAAACAACATCGGTCTTATCTATCCAAGTTAATAGGTTTTTGCTATTTTGATATTCCAAGTTAGTGTTACGGCTTGGTTGTTTGAAATTCGAACGTATATATTACTCTGAAACCCAATAGATAATAGAGAATCACAATCGATTGATCGATGAAGTATCAAAGAAACCGCAGCTAAATTCCTCTAAGAGTTTACTATAAGGAAAAATCCACTGAAATAATGATACGTCGTCGTCATTGAACATGGGTTGGGGTACCAAAGATGAGAATGCCGGACTGTGGAATTGTGAAACTAGAAACTCCCAAATTGTAACTTACATAAATATACCGCAGTTCTCATGTTAATGCGACCTAAACGAAAAATATTAATCCGATAACATTTATGAATATCTAATAGACTCCATGTTTCTAATGCTGAAATTCGACTCTTCTAAAAATAAGCAGCAATCTAAACATTATATATTTGAATCGATGACTAGAACAAACGTTAAAGCAACAATTCTACTTTATTTTTAAAATCATAACTTACTTCATCCTAACGGAAAGAAAAAAATGTTTGAGCAGGGCTGTTAATGAATGAAAGGTTTAGAAACATCCCGTAAGCCGTATGTTGGCACTTGGAACTCGCGTTTGGAGACAAAAGGGAAGTTCCGGATGATCGATTTCTAGGAATTACCCTATGCGCATTTCGGAAACAATGTCTCCATTCTCAAGGGCTCCACAATTGGAAATTAGTTGGAGAGGTGGATGGTCGCGCTTTTATCTTCTTTATTTAATTTTAAATAGCTTTGGTTTATAATAGATTAGTTAATTTCCTTAATTTTCCCTACTTTTTTTTCATACCCTAATTTTATTTTCATAATTTTAATCTCCAATTTTTATACGATGTAAATGAATAAGTTATAACCCATAAAAAATATCATTAGAAATATTAAACTATATATGGACGCATCAAAATCATCCCGTCTCCAAATAATTTCAAAAAAGTAACAGAGAATGTGTAAATTTCCTCCGTGGATACACTGCATTTTCATATTAAACATCACGTGATGCTCCGAGAGGAATAAATCTTCAAAATCCTTCGATACATCCACAGCTCTCAATCGCCTTCCTTTCCCAAATCTCAATCCCAAGAGATCCCTTTCAATCCGCCGGAGCTGCTTGGAAATCCCCTCCACACACTGTCACACATCAGCATTAATAACAGCGCATCAACTTCTGTTTTTCAAAGTGAATTCTCTCCTCCGAAGCACCTTCGTTTTAGAGGTCATCTGAGCGATAACTCGAGTTTCAAAAGCGGAGCAAAATGTTGCTTTTTTCCACCGACCGTACAACTCCAGTTTTTTCTGCCCCACGCGCGCCAGCGAAACGGATTCTCGTTTTTAAATAATTAATAACGTTCGCCGGAGCAATTTCAACGGAATGGCTGATGGCGAGCAATATCCCAACGTTTCTTTCAAATCCCTGTGTTCTTTTAGTTCTGACGAGAGGAGAAATAAATTGGACTCGTGACGTTAACTGGTTAGGATGTTTAATCAGTGTAAATGGCAGCTGATTGTTTATACGGTTGCTACGGATGGATGTAAACAAGCGTGTGGATGAAGAATAAAGAGGAGTCTAAGAATTCGCCATGTGCCTATTTTACATTTTTATTCCTATTTTTCATTAGGATATTTTTCATTAGCCACCTTTCGGCGCGTGGCAGGAATCAATGTTCAATCAATGAAATCGCATTCTTGCTTTGTTTATGTATCGTGCTTTCTTGGTTAAAGTTTTCAGATATATTCATTTCCCGAGAAACCATTCTTCATTTTTTTATTTCCCCTTAATAATGGCTACTGCTTTTAATAATTAATAATGTTTCAAAAATTAATTTTCTAAAATTTTCCTTATTTTACTAAAGAAAGAATCAACTAATTTCCCTTTCCAAAAATATTAATTTCTCCTCAATAATGACTACCCCTCAATAATACCATCATATTATTGCCAACTTGTAGTCAATATATAAAAAAGAAATGATGATTACTTTCTTGAGTTCCAGAAATTGACCGTTAAAATTCGGTGAGTCTATAGGTATTAATTTTAAGGCAAGCCACACATGTATGAAATGTTCTGAGACTCTTACTGTCTATTAAATTAGGTTAATTAAAATATATTCCATGTGTATGTTTATGTAAGAACCCTGCAAGCCGCCTATGGGCGTGTGGCAGGGGGTGCATGCACCGTGCCTCTATTTCCCTAATCGATTACTTTCGCGTATCGTTCGCAGAAATAATGAATTCTTGAATCGATTCCTTCTAGCATATATTATATTTCCCTGGTTTTCCTCGCAGTATCAGAACGGCCTATGCAACATAGTGGACGCATTACATCGGCTTCATAATCTGTGAACGTGCTTTCTCTGAATTTATCGAGTAAATGAAGCCTCTGTTCAAATCTTCTAACTTCCATAGATTCCCATACTGCGTCCTGAAGCATCTGAGTAACACTCACTGATTTCTCGTAACAAATTTTTACGAAACGTATTGCCTTTCGCTGTACTTTTTCTAATTCTCGAATACAACACTTTCTTGCAGGATCCTATACACTACACGTGTACACAATATGAGGCCTAACGCAATATAACATCGCTTTTTCTTCGCTCCGACCGACTATTCTATTAGCGAAGCCGAGTCTCTTAAGTGCTTTTCCAGACATATGACGGATGTGGATACCCCATCTAAAGTTAAATCTGAGGGTTATTCCAAGATATTTCACCTATTCTACAGTTAATAAGTTATTCCATTTAAAAAAAACAATTTAATTTTGCTGGATTTAACAAATTAGGCTGAGATCGTCAGTCATGTTAGACAACAGTGCCTAAACATTCGGAGAAAATAATGTTTCTAATGTTTTTGATAGAAAATGATTTACAACACATTAGTCCCGGTCTGGGTGGAGGCAGAAATTCACAAGCGAAACAAATGGCAATCGATGTTTAGATGGAAAACATTGAATGACTGCGAATAAACATCCCGAGTATTATCTGACCTCTCGCATTTCATCAGCAAAAAAAATTACCTTTATTTTCCTGAAAACTCATTACTGCATTCTGCTTGTGCTCAACTTGGAGCAGATTTCAGTCTGTGATAATGCGGAATTGTTTGTGTTTATCTCACTCTAATTGTGCCTCAAACATGGATCTCGAATTCGCCTCGCAAATATTAAATTCGCCAGATATTCCCGAAAGGTACACAATTCTGTGTAATATCCTCTCAAAGCAAAGTTGAAGCTCGTAGTTACGTAGTAACCGTTGCTTAGTTACATCAACAGTAGAAGTCTGCAAATGGTTCCGTAACTGGATGAAAAAATATCACGAATCACTGGGAAGATGAATTATGTGCTCTCTTGTTGGGAAAATAGGTGAATGAAATTAAGATTTTTTTACCGAATGAAATACAAGTTAAGGTCCCGTTTAACTACATTTTCCTCCTTATTAAATTCATTACAGCACTGAATTGTTTTGGCATTCTTCACTCCAAATAATTCACATAAATCTGCAAAACTTTAATCGACAGTGTTGTAGCTGCCCTTAGACGTCTGGCAGGAGCTGTGTCATTCAAGGTAATGTAAGAATTCTGAGGATTTTCTATCACTATGGTTGAATAAGGAGCGTTAGACATCTGTTCCTCATTTTACACTTTCTATTTACTTTTTCTCCCGAATTTTTCAAGGTAGATCACAGAAGACGCAAAGAGGATATTGGTCATCGGTTAAGTGAGTGTCGGTCACTTTGGTATTACTATATTGTTAAGGTATTTTTTATTTATTTCTTTAGAGTAGTGTTAATCTCAATAGCAAATAGATATCCAGCGATTGCCTTCCATCAGTTTACTTTACACCCTTATATAAAATAGGATTAGGTTGGTAGAAAAACAGAAATTTTAGAGAAGAAGGGATGCGAAAGTAAGTTAATTGGAGAAATACAATGGAGGCATAGGATATGGGCGTGTCAAATATTGGGGAGGATTGCTGACGTAAGTGATTGAAGGTACGACGCAAGGGAAAAGACAAAAACAAAAGTTATGCGACGGTGGTGAAGGGAAATGCGTACATGGCACGAAAAGGTGCGTGACGTAGTACCTACGTAGGACCTGCAGAGAGATGGACGTAATAGATTTTCCTCATTTTTAAGAAATATATACTCAAATTCGTAAAATTCATTCGTTGAAATATTAAAGGTTTATATATTAAAAGCCCGTTTGAAATCATCTTGTCGCTGGAGTGATGTGAAAAAATATTACCGGTAGTAATAGTATTATTAAATGTTCTTTGACAGCTGAGATCATTTCGCAGATTACACCGGGAATCGAACCCAGGACTGCTTTCAAGTCGAGAGCGTTGCTCGCTTGGCTATACGGGGGCACCAAAATATTATTACTTACAGAGTATGCTCGTGTATCATTCGACCTTTAAATACGAAATTTTAATGAAAAAATCGCTATACGCGAGAGAAGTGCAAGGGTTATCCAGAAAGTTCTACCAGTTTCGGTTTAAAAACTTTTTTTGTGGTTTGACACGTATATCTACTCGTTAAAAATATTTTAATTGTTTTATAGAATAACACTTACCTATTTTTAATTGAGAAATTGGTGATGCCATATGGCAGTATGTTGAAACATCGGGGTGGTGATTTAAGTTTCTAATGGATGGTCAGGAAGAAAGATATCGATTATAAAAATGCAAAAAATCGAGAGATCGAATCTGGCCAACTTCTTGGTAGCTGAAAAAAATTGTCATGTCTTACATATTCACTTGTACGAAATTATTGTTAACTTATACAACTGAAAGTCGTTGTTATAAATGTAAAATTAAATGCCTTTTAGTACTTATTAATTGAAATTATATAATATAATTGAAATTATAAATTGTATTTTAATTATTCTCTT
>KZ308972.1:11491-27913 GCA_000376725.2 Ladona fulva
TGGAAAAAATACAAATCTCATTCATTTCTACGTGATGGACTTCCACAAGACGTCACCTGAGACTGTGAATTTCATAAAAATAATTAATTAATTAAGTTTTAGTGAATTACATATGGACATCATTGATAAGGTAAGATAACTGAAATGGGTGAGACTAGGCCATGTTGCTAGAAGAAACGGCAACCGATGGATGTCAGCAGTTCTCAGTCGAACACCAAGAGCTGTGAAGAGGCCAAGATGAAGACCAAAGAACCGATGGAACAGATACCTCATTCAGTATTTAGGGGTAACATGGCAACGAGAAGCTCAGAATAGAGAGAATTTGAAAGCGCTTGGCGAGGCCTACATCCGACGTCGGATTGAAAAGGGCTGATGATGATGAAATTAGTTAAACTGGTTGCTAATCTGCGGATTTATTAATCTGTAAGCAATTAAAGACTGTTGTGATTGATATACCACATTTTGGTTCATTACGTTTACCAGAACTTTATTAAATATAAATGTTGATACTTTACAATGTTGCCACGATTACCTTTCGTAAACAATTACCACGTGTACAGGTATTCGCTAAGCGAAAAAATGCGAATCTCTCTCCTAGAGACAGGAACTGCAGCAAAGGTCGATCATTTTTAATTTTATCCCCAAAGAGAGTTTTCGCGCGGGTAAAAACTCTGGGTTCCTTCCTTTTGTGACGGAAATATTACGCGGTTAAAAAAGATGAAGGACGAAAACCGTTCGTTTTTTTAATATATATACATAGGGCCGTGCCTGAAATTCGGGACAAAGCCTTCCAAAGACCCCGGGAAACATTTTCGGAGGGGCAATCGCAGGCATTTTTCTCCGGGAAAGCGTGACATAAATAATTAATTGCGCAGCGATTGTGAGGCGATTCCATCACGTACGATGGCAGTCGAATGGGGCCTCACGCAACTGTCATAAAAGAGGCTGCATCTGCCGCGTTTGACCCTCGCGGCACGCACTCCTCACAGGTGACACCAGGACGTCATCCCAGTGTGTTCCCAAGTCAAAGTGGTCATTTATCTCGTCCCGTTTAAAAAGGGATCGCCGGACACTCCCTCCCGCCGGCCCTTTTGTGTCCGCCTCGCCGCTTTGCTACGCAAGATCACACACGTTATTACGTTGCGAGCGGTTGGTATTCCCTTTGGGCGCCCCACCAGCAACGCCTCCCCCCCTCCCACGCCCACCTTCCATCTCGCCTCTACCGCAATCGGGGTGCAAATTCCCATACGACGTATTCCAATCTCTCCCTCTCTCTGTCGCTATGACAACTGCTCTAATTTTCAAAGTCATTATTCCCAACTCCGAGGGAAAGCTAGCCAATAGACTCGCGGTCCGCGGAAACATTCAGGGTCTATCAGGTGAAATATAACAGGTGTGAAAGATAGGCTTTCGAAGCAGAATGGACGCTTACTTAGGTCCTCTCTCGATTTTATCGAGGTTTTGTTACTAAAGGCCAGAATGTGGGGCCCCGAAGTATTAACGTGTATCTGTGGTAAGGTTATAAGGCTTCCTATTCAAATTATTGCTCACAATATAGAGCTTTGAATGTGCCGATTGGGAAACAGTTTTGGCGGATTAGCGGTAGCTACATTACCATTATTAATTACATTACCGAAACTGTCCCTTTCTAAATATTTCCTACTACATATGTAGTAAGTTCACGAACAAAAATTTCTGATTCTAATTTGTGGTCTTAACTAATTATGAGCATAAGTTGTGTTACAATTCCTGAGTAAATTCACAGAAAGCACTGAGTGGAATAAATATTACTCATACGAATTATTAGTCATTGCTACTTTGGCCAATCCGATTAAAGTGCAACATTAAGGAGGCGACAAGGACTACCTATTTAAGTACTCGTTTCTTCTTTGAATAGAAAATGTTTTATGGGTATCTACACCCATTGCCACTCGCCCATTGGCGGATTTTGGGGTGTGAATGTATAACTATCTACGAAGAATCAGGGGCTCAAGTTATCGTCCTTGCTAATGACGGTGAAATAATTTGGGAATAAAAACTCTCTGGCATACTCCTGTAACGAAGTTCCTCAACAAGTATTAAAATAAGAAATAACTTAATTTGCCGAAAAATACATTCGAGCGTTAGAAAAGTCCACCTCAAATTTGCTTGGTTCCCACTTCAAGACTTTCGCTCAACCATTTCTAATTCTCTAACGCAAGTCTTCACATCAAGTAAAGTAATCGGATGCTAACTGGAATAACAGTATAAGATATCTCTATATATCAAGTTTCCATTTCAATTCATGCTAGATAGAATAAATAGTTTATTAAGTGTTCATTCTAGCAAATAGTTAAATCACAAACCCCTTTACAGTTAGCTAACAAAAACTTTGGGGAGGAAATGAGGTGTACGGACAAAATGGGAAGTGAGGAAATTTGCCTCACTAAGCCAGAATGCTCTAAGCGAAACAACTCTACACATGTGAAGCACAATGGCTCTAAGAGTCACACTTTTTGTAACATTCTATTAGGTGATACTTTAATTAATTGTTAAACATGACTCATAGTACTTCATTAGCTTATAAATCACCACGGACATGAACAAGACAGAAGCAAAAGTGAATGAAAGGTACAGTTTTTCAATATCCTGTACCAAAAGAAAAATATTTCATTAATTAGGATGTGATTTTTCATTTCTTCAGACGAAATATAAAGTTTATAGGGTCTTTATCAATGCGAGCTGATTAGAACAAAGTATCTTCTTCCATCCTGTCGTCACAAATAAAAACATAATACTCGTAAATAAATTTCTAAACAGAAATAGAGAAGAACCCTTAAGAAGATTTCGTGGGTGTCAGTAAACCTAAGTAATATCTAAGGAAAAAAATATCAACAGCAGGAAATTACCCACAAAGAAAGGGGTGTGAAAAACCTCAATCGATTGTATGATAAAAAAATCACAATATGAGATACTATTTGAGGAAATTAGAATAAAATGAATTATAAAATATGCGTTTTTAAAATCAATTTCAACCTCTATTATATTCTTTATTTAGAATGCTTTCATATTTTCAGCTCGCGACCAAAGGTGGTATTGTACTGAAATACTGGAAAATGACAAATATATCAAAATCTACTATATCTCGGAGTTGTTTAAACGAAAGTTGAGAGCGTTTGGGTAAGCATAAATGAAAAAAGCTTAGTAAACTCTTTGAAAACACCAAAATATATAATCTAGAGCTATATATGTATATCAGCTATTTATTCTGGTACATAAGCGTATTAACAGCCAAGAAAAATGTTACAGTAAACGCTGAAGAAAGGAAATAGAAGAGGCTTAATTTAAGAAATCAAGAATTTTTCGTAAAAGAAATGAAAAGTAAATTTTTACCATCAAAACAGGAAACTAGGAAATTCGCCACTGTATACCCAAAAATTCATTTGCCATGCGTTACTCGCGTCGTACGAACTTCGCAGGTGAGAAATCGCGTAAAATACAGATAAAAACTAAATATATCTTCCAAATATCGCTGAAATTTAGCATTTCCTGGATCATGTAATCACATGCATGAGTTCTATAGCAGCAGATGCGCGGTCGTCGACCTTGCATTCAACAAACAGCTTAACTTCACCTGAAATGCTTTAGAACTCCCAAAAAAAAGTAATTATACTTCACAAAAAGATCATTAGACTTTCATTAAAGACGATTAGACATTCAGTTCCTTTTTAACGGAGCTAAAAAATACTTCTAATCCAGTCGCACTAATTCATTGAGTGTTTTTCTTTTCATTTTTTTTCTTTAAGGCTTACCTTTGAGTTCTTACTATTTAATCCGCGAATAACCGCTTCATAAATCTGTGGAAGTTTCCTGATTTTTTGTTTCCACGTCTGTATTATTTGCGTCTGTCTCACAGAGATCCCAATACATAATAGAGACGAGCAATACTTAATCCCGATAGATTTTATTTCTCAATTCACGTGCTAAATGTACGATGGAATATATTAGTACCAAGCACACCTACATTGATACCTTGAAAGCCATTTCTACGTCTAAATCTACATAAATATCTTGCAAGCCACCTTTCGGTGTGTGGCAGGGGGTTTAAACGCCAAGTGCTCGAGCTACTTCTTTAGCTTAAGCTTTGATAACCAAAGATATTGGCGTTTAAAAGTGCAGAGAAGAATTTGCAATACCACTTCTCATCTAAGTTCCTTGCACTATCCTTTTAGTCGCCTCATGATTAACAAATTCGTGATATTTCTACGGAACACGTTGATTTTTAAGGCTGATGTTACTCCATGCATATAACGATTGCAAGAAAAGAACCATCGGTTAACTAAGCTTTTTTATAAGGTGATCGGTCCAGTTTTGTGTCTGACAACTATTTTTCATAAATAAAACTGTAATAAATAAAAAAGACCGGTGGAAAATAACATAGGCATTCCTTGTGAATAGAAATAGGAGCACTAAAATTATAAGAACATCCCCAAATTGCAGAACATACCGTTACTACTAGAAGACACTTCGATTAACATCTGTACCTAATTTTTCGGGAACTTGCCACTAAGAACAGCTTTCTGAAGCACTAAGAAACCTGGAGGAAAGTAATTCATTGCGTTGAATGAAGCATAAAAGCAAATTTCCCTCTTTATATGCCACTGATGAATGCGTCTTTAAGAGGTGTCCTGCAAATCATTAATTGGGCCAATCTTACAACCCCTTTTGAGATGAAAAGACTTCAAAGCTTGCTTCGAACAAGCCCCGGGATTTTAGAGTATCTCCTACAGAAACGACCATTAATTTGTGAAATTAAGTCAACCTAAATGTCAGTTCTAAAATAAATTTCTGAAAGAAAAATGTCTTTTCAGCTGATGATGACCTGAAGGGTAAAAAATTATATTGGTAACTTTAGAAGCGTTCTTTTCCTAATTTTATACGTATTTATAACTACAAGCATTATTTGAGAAATTCCATAATACTCAGAAATAAAGCACAAAGATGTTAACGATATCACAGAGTCGTTGCGCGTAACCATAGTTTCGTCGAGAATGGCGATTCTACAACTCCTTTCCGATAATTGCTCCGTTCCTAATAAAATGTAACGTTTTGTGGGAACAAATAATCTTAATTAAACTCCGTTTGAGACTTTCTCACCGCCTAAAAGTCGGAAAAATTCCATTAACGGATTCTTTTATAAGAATTTTATAATCGTTTTCCTGTTTTGGTATCGCTTTGGAAGTCCGAAACATTGCCTTAATTTTTTCAGCATTCCTTTCCCATTCGCAATGAGTAATACAATATTTCCCGTTCAAGACAACGGCAATTCCGTAGCCAGATATTCCATCTTTCTCAACTTTCCCACATTGAAGCAAATTCCCTTTTAAGGATGTTTTCCTCCGATATTCTGTGTGATTCCAGCCATTAACCGGTAGATGGGATAATGGCTTTCCGGATATGGCGGTCTCCATCGTTTTGATGCATTAAAAGGGTCCTTATATATAAAGTAGCGAGTTTGTGTATAAGAGTGTGAGCATGTTCACCTAAAGCTAGAGAACCAGATTTCGCACAATTGTTAAATGGCTTCCCCGGACTGATAATAGCCTACGTTTCATCCAACTAACAGTCCCCGGTTCGACTCCAGACGTTTGAAACTGTTTCCATAAGAAATGCATCTAAAGCTCGCTGTTATCGATTGCAAGGTTTATTTAATTTGCAAAATTAAATAAACAACGAAAGGATAAAGCAACGAAACTTGTCTACATTTTTATGTTGTAAACAAACCGTCCCCCTGACGACTAATTCTATCGTTGAATTCGAGCTCATAGGACAAACTGGACTACTAACTTTAATATTAATTCTATTTTCCTCGTTGTGAATCTACGGGCAGTTCAGCTAGTATATCTATAAATGTAAATTCAAATATTTCCAGGCGTAAACACGACCTTCATTCAACGAGAAGCTAGAATACTTTCCATGTTTCGTCTCAATTTTGAGAAAACGGAGTGAATACGGCATTCATTAAGTTCAAAGACATTATTCAGAGAGAACTTATTACTGGAGGGATTAAAAGGGTCCTGGATAAAAACTTATTAAACAAACTAACATGAAACATAGAATATTTTAGCGAATTAAAGAAATGCCTCAGCAGAACGCCTTTTCAGGAACCCAGAAAATGCATTTGCGATAAAGAAGGGATGTAAAGTAAGGCAAAAGAGTTGATTTTCATAAATTTGTAGAATAACATGGCTCTTATGTGAAACTGTGTTTTCATCGGGGATATAGCTGTATTGTAATGGTATACTGTGTCGGTGTGTATAACATTCAATAGTGCCACACGCCGGAAGGCGGCTTGCAGGGTACTTATGTAGATGTAGATGTATTGTGTCATAATAATTAGTCTTTTATGATTCTGCTGTATAGTATTTTAGTAGGTATAGCATTATATTAACGTTTCGTTATATAACTAGAAGATATCATGAGACAATCACATTACGATCTTCCTTGATTAAACAAAGACACTTTCAAAAATCTCTGTCACACAAAACAAAATCAGAATCTAAAAAACAATAATTTGTCCATTACTGCTCTATTGGTCTGAGACATGCAAAATAAATAAAGAGGAGGAGAAAAAGCTGACAGTGTTTGAAAACAAGATATTACGGAGAGTCTAAATGCCTATATGCGAGCAAGGAGAATGAAGAAGTAGGTATACTATGGAAATCAGAAACCTATAGTACAAGGGTGAGGATAGGAAAAATTATATTAAGAGTAGAAGAATCAGATGGGCACACACTGAAAAAAGAGGAGGGTTGAGAGCTAAAGGAGATGTTAAAAAGAAATTCTGAAGGAAGGCGACCACGGGGAAGACCACGATGGTGATGGCGGAATAAAGTGAAGACCGATATGGAGAAGGTTGGAGCTACTGAAGAAGATGCAGATCCAGGTGGTGAGGATACGTTGATGTGGCTAAATATCAACTGATGGCCCCGGGAGTAAGTACTTCCAAAATAGAAATAAGTTTTATCAATGCAATAAGCATTCCGAACAAAATGTATTTATCTGTTATTACTCGTACCATGGTGCGTTAGGTGGGTGACTTAGCGATGGCCGATTACGTAAACTTTAGAATTGATTGCAAGCACTGCCTGGTTTCTACATTGCCATCATGAAGTACATATACTCTAATGTATCATGTTACCGCTCACGTTCCACTCTTGAGCTTTCTAAACGGAGCGTGTCACCGCTTGAATGAATGTTTCAGCGCGCCCTGTGTTCTCGTTAGGGTCAGAATAGGGACATCCGATCGGCGCGAGGTTTAGCCCCTGATTCTGCCATCCCATTGAGGGGTGTGGGAAACAGTGGAATCGTGCTCCGGGCTTTTTGATGGAGCCGCTGCGGATTCCATCCGTTGGGGTTGGCGGAGAGTCACTTGGATTTAGTTCCATATTGCGCCGATTTGTACACGTGAGAGGAGGACATGAAAATTGTTACCATAATACAACTGTTGGAAAATCGACCATTCCACTCAAAATTAAGAGGCCCTAGATCTTATACGTTCAGGCAAGTCCTATATAAAAAATATTAATAATTACCACAAGATTACCCCTGAATCTGTATCGTTTAAGTCCTATATAATTGTAATCAATTTTTTCGAATTTGAAAATTAAAAATTTAGGATGCTTCGGTGCGTTCGAACGGGGCCAAACAGATTCCTTTGGAATAAAGATTTAGATTTGTACCCTGCAATCCACCAGTGGCGTATGGTACGGGGTGTAATAACACATTACCGAATCTACCCTTTTATATTCTCTGATGCTATTCGGAAAGAACGACCAGAAGTAACTATCAGTTTTAGCGATCATTAACTTGTAACGCTCGGTCGTCGCCTCTCGAAGATCGCGCTCGCTGTTCACCGGAATGACAATATCCTTAACTTCACCTAAAAATTCTGGACCGATTCTGCTTGACTTTATCTCAACCCACCCTTCCTTCGATGTACTAATTAACGCAAACTTCAATTCTTGCTCCGTGCCGCCATTGTTTTACTCCGTTCCACAATTAAGTGTCGTTTCTCGTTAACAGTTGAATTGAGAAAGTGCGCTCCCTTCACTTCTGTTCCTCCTGCTATTCGCTTCAGACCCCAAAACTTCCGAATCTGTAATTTGACAGCTTTTGGGAATGAACAGCGCATTTTAAATATTTCTCTCTTCCTGGGAGTTCTCACTATAAATAATACACGAGTATGCGTCACTTAACTTTGTTGTTTTCTTCCTTATTTCGTTTTATCCTTCCTTTACCAAGCAACTGCTTATTTTCTCATGTACAAAATGATATTTCCTATAGTCCGGTAGAGTCTTAAATACTCTATGATTTGAGATGCGTTATGACTCTTGATGGGGGAATGTGAAAATTGCAAAAGCTATGTCACGAACTTAAAATAAAATTCTTCCACTTCAAAAATAAATACCTAGTTAACTGCTTTTAAATAACTTTAAACTGAACATCAATTTGAGTGATATTTTATCGTTCAAAAAATCATTTCAAAATAGGTATAAAAAAAGATGTGTCGGATAGAGGAGGTCGTCCAAACGGGGTGTCTGTATAGTGGATGTCGGTCAAGTGGGTGCCCGTCAAATGTCTGTCGGTCAAGAGGGCGCCTGTCAATGAGATGTCGATTAAACGTGCCGACTCCAAAGTGCGCATGTGCGCGTGGGCAAGCGTGTTTTTCCTCCTTCCGTCTCCTTCTTCTCTCTCCCCATTCCCTCCTAATCCGTTTTCTTATCCTTTCCTTTCCCAATTCGCCCTCCAAGTTTCCTGTTTTCCTCCGAAGAGAGCACCTTGATGAGCAACTTACACGTCCCTTTTCTCTGCTCCACTTTTTCTCCTTTAATTCCTGTAAGCCGACGTTGTAACTTTTCCCACTACTGGCATTCTTCCCTGCATCTCGTGTTGGCAGCCCTTGTTTCTTTGGCGAAGGCAATGGCCTCCGTCATGCACGACATAACAGAGAAGGGGAGGTCGCGAACCTATCCGGGGTGGCTTTACCGGTAGCTGAAGAGGGAGGCAAAGATGATATTCTCCTCTAATAAAGATAAAGTTCACGATAACTTATAACTTTTTACCGATTCACTTCAAAACTTACTCAGAACTAATCTTGGGCAATTAATAAGGTTACACCATCCATCTAGGCTGAAATGATAGTTTAGATAGCCGAAGAATACACGGAAGAAATAAATATATGTCGTTTTTATGCAACGCAAATGTACTGTTCGTTTGGGTATATGGTATCCAGGGTATACTTGTACTAATTAAAATAGATACCCGTTTAGAAAATGGAACTAAATTAAAAAGTAGGGATTGTTGGGACAAGGAAAGGCAAAGACAGTTATATTAGTATACTTTTGCGCATGCATTATTTTTAAACTTCACGAAAAACAGACGAAGGGAGTATGAAAATATGATAAAATTAGTACGTGATTTGAAGGTGTCTAGAGCAATTAGAAAAGAATGATATCCCTATTTTAGTTATATATTACAAGTCTATTCACATATTTCCTGCATTAAATCATTCATACTTAATTGGGGAAGTTACTATGCCATGTTACCTGTATCGCAACTTGCAAAGACAAACTTTAGTCAGCTTCAAATCCAAATCTTCGCATTTATTCACTCTGAAGTCATATTATTTCACACTTTCCTTCGTTTCGATTAAAAACTATTGATTTACCTAATCCAAATATATATTTCTTTCTATTTTCTAATAACTCTTATCAAACAGACATATTGAACGTAACGATCAAGTTGCTATCAACAAAATGTTGGTTGTTACGGCAGAATATCCGTTGCTTAATCTTTTTCGTATATTATTCATCGGTCATAGAATCTGAGGCAAGAATCTGCAGGTTTTCTTTAATGTCCACAATTGCGAAAACTTTAAGTTACGGTCCATTTGTCAAATTAGCCAAATTTAAATGAAGCGACCAAGATATATCGAACAACGGAGTTTTTTAGGAATATTACGATATGCGTTGCTAAGATTTTAATTCATCTATCGAGGGAACTGTCAAATGAAACTTGGTTGAAATTGCTCGATAATTCGTATCTAGACTACATAGTACGTGTACGTATGAATACTATGTATTCGCCATGTGCACCCTGATCAGATACAGCGAATGCGAAAAATGATAGTGATAAAGGTGATAGATGCTAAATAAATGGATTATACAATTGCAGAAAATCGAGAGATTGAATCTGGCCTTCATAGTATCTGAAGTTTGCAAAAACATTGACATTATGTCTTATACCTTGACTTATGCGAAATTATTGTTAACTTATGCAATTCAAATTTGTCGTTAAACGTTTTAAATTATATCTCTTTTAGTCCTTAAAACTTGAAAATATACTTTTTTTTGAGTCCCCCGGTTATAACTAAAATTACTCCTAGAAGTAGCTTTGCAGTATTTGATTTCCGCGAAAAATCTGGGGTCGACATACACACGATGTACTCAAAAAACGGAAATTTCAAGAAAAAATTCTGGAGTTCGACCCTATACACGTATATATGGTAATTCAGTGATTGCTATAATATAACTTCCGTTATGTTTTAAAATGTGATTAAGAGGGACGATCTTGTTAAGCTTACATTGGAGTTGAATAAAAAGAAGCAAGGCATGTCGATGCGAATGAGCCTTCCAATTGAGAGGACATTCGAGCGAAATCCCATCGTTTTAAGGTACAGAATAAGGAAAGGCATCCAAGTATTTCCGCAGTCCCTTCTGCGAACGCATTTTCCTTTTCTTCCGCCACCTTTAGAAGATCAAAGGAGACATATCGCCCCATTGAGGATTCTTAGGCTCAGGTGGAAAAGGGTCGAGATGAGTACGAGGAAGATCTTACGAGGGATAGAATGACGCATCCAATGGATAAATGAATGAGGGTGTCAGGGTTATTAAATGTTATTTTTGGAGCTCTTTTCCCTCTTGTGGGCATATTAATCCCCATTAATGAATTAGATGTTTAGAAACACCCCGTGAGCCCTATTTCGGCAGGCGGAAGTTCCGGACTACCGATTTCTGGGAACCAACCTATGCGCATTTCGGAAACCATTCCACAATCCTCAAGGGCTGCGCAATGGAAAAGAAAAGAAAAAATAATAATAAATGTGCTTTGTGCTTTCAAACCTCTAATAGTTTGTCCTCGCTCAAAAATTTTCCGAAAATTAATCAGGAAATTTGCTTCAAACATGGACATGTAACAGCCTCTTCTTTGCAAAAATTATACCTATTAATGTGCTTCATTCGTCGCAAATTATACACAATTACAAAGCTTTGAAAATATCAAAGACAGTACCATCGTAATTCAGAATTTTGCGTAACCGATGACGTAAAACAAAAATATGATTATGTATATCAGGTTCATACCTTATGTATCACATATAAATCTGCATAAATACTCTGCAAGCTACCCAAAATTCTAACTTTAAGAATTCTTGAGACTTTTCTGAATTCAATGAGATGGTTTAAAAGGATTCTATTAATCTATCTATTAAAATTGATTCTATGAGAAGCTTATTTGACGTAAGGTACGTGACATATGGTAAAGATTTATTTATAATAGAATCGATAAATTTCTTGGAGTAACCCTCGCAAATAACGTAATATGAGCCAACCACATCGTCAATTTATGTGGAAGAGCACTTAAGAAAGCCGGATTCATGAAGAGAATAGTCAGTAGGAGCGAACAGAAGGTTCGCGAGCGATATTCTTTCGCGACAGTCAGGCCTTATCTTTAGTATACAAGTAGTGCATGGGACCCTGCCGAAAAGTGTTGCATTCGGGAAATAGAAAATATGCAGCAAAGGGCGATACGTTTTGTGAAGAATTGCTGCGATAAATCAGTGAGCGTTACTAGGATGCTACAGGACGCAAGATGGGAATCCTTAGAAGTTAGAAGATTTAAAGAAAAAGATTAATTTACTAGATAATTTCAGAGAAAGCCGATCACGGATGATGTAGCCGATAAAATGCTTCCTTTTAGTTACATAGGCCGTTCTGATACTGCGAGTAAGACCAGGGAAATAGATTCTAGAACGAATCGATTCAAGAATTCATTTTTTCCGCGAACGATACGAGAAAACAATCGATTAGGGAAATGGAGTCATGGTGCAGGCACCCCCTGCCACACGCCGTAGGCGGCTTGCAGGGTATTTACGTAGACATAGACATATTGGTGCTAAGCTATTTGAAACTAAGTAACACACGACTCAAGTTCTGTCTTATGGTTTTCTAAGCCACCGAATAGTTTCTTATGAAGCCAAATGCAACGTGCAGTTTCTTAAGAAAAAAATGATCCTCGCATCCTGATCTATATCTTCACGCTACTCAAAAAAAATCACATATTCTGCCTAATTGCATTATTTAGGAAGATGTTTTCCTGGGGAACTCATGAAATTGCCGCGGAGAGGTAAAGAGGACCGCAAAATATTAGCAAACTCAGCACGAAATCACGTCCGAGCACCACCGCACAAAATCTCCAAATGAGAAGAGAGCTCTAATCGCATGATTAATTCTACGATTTCTCAAAGAAGTTCAAAGAGATCTCACGATACGGCATCTTGGTCAGCAACAATGCCAAGAGGGGCCCCATCTTTCCGGGAACACTCGGAATGTTATCACCGCGAGCATTGTTACATTAAGTATCTCCCTTTCTTCAAAAAAGACGAGAGTCGTTCACGAAAAAATCCCCGAATTCCAATTAGCATTGGAGATAGCATGAGCACAACAGCGTGTTCATACAGCATCGCATAATTTGAGCGGACCCAGCACGGAATCACGTCCGGGCATCCACTATACACAGTCTTCAGATAAAAAAAAGGATCCCGAAACGGGAATGGTCCTTTGAAGGAACGAAATCCACCCCCGCAAGCCCACCCTCCTTTACGGGCAATTGCCTCCTTCCAGAGCCCCTCTTTTTCTCCAGAACCGCCGACAAAGTAGAAAAAAAGGAAGAATTAGCCTAATCGAGGCCCTCGCTACGCATTCCCTCTCTTCTGAGAATTAGGCGTTACCCCCGCTGGAGGAGGGGGTGGTGCTCGAAGGGGGAAGAGACTGCTTCCGCGACCGCAGAAGGGTTGCCGACGAGGGCCGTTGAGACTTTGTGAAGGCGGAAGTGTGGGGATGCGCTGGAATTTCCCCAAGAGCTGATACAATCTGAGCGCGCTGGACCGGAACATCGTCACGATGCGGTTGCTGGGAGGGAAGTGACGTTAGGGGGCACATCACCTGGCCAATCTCGTGCATTTTGAGCCGCTTTACTTTACAGGGAATGCACCCAAGTGAAGCGGTTCAACTCTTAGCGGGTTTTTGCTTCATAAAAGGTGGGATTCCTGTGTTTGTATTTCGGCAATTTCCTGGTTCGGGTACGTCACCGGCGATTTAGGAATCTAACGCAAGGAAAACCGTTCCGGTGAATGTCTTAATAAAGTAAATTACGAAAAAAAACTGTGCGCTCCGATGGATTGACTGAGTAATCAATTGCGGGTGTACGACTTGGTGAGGAAAGGAGCCGATTTTGGGCAAAATTCTCATCTCCTATACTTAAATCAATGGTTGTGTCAGTGCCTTTTATAAAGCACGTTGTAGGTAGATGCGATGAAAAGCTTACAGGGTAATTTTATTTCAACTTAGGCCCGATTTGAAATATGAAGCAAGTATATGGTATCCAGCGGAAGAAACGTGTACCCGCAAACTCGAGAAAGAGCAGTGCAAGGCGATAGGATTTGTTAAAGGGTGCTACGGAAGCCATTCTTACGCAAATGCTCTCAGACGCAGTTTGGGAATCCTTGAATGAAAGGAGATTAGAAGCTAGGCTGCTATTGCTTGCTAAATTCAAAGAAACTACATTTGAAAGACGTAATCGGTATTATGCAACTCCCAGCTAATTCGGCCGATTCGACAATAATGAGCGTAAAATAAGAGATATAGATGAAGGACAAGTCGTTTCAGACTCATACGCGACTACAATAAGCTAAAGAGGTTATGCGAATGCTTGGTGTTTACAACCACTGCCACACGCCGAATGGCGACATTTAAGTAAATAAAGATGTGTCTTAACTCTCTTCAATAAATTCCCATTGTAAAGCTTTCAAAAGACGTTAAGCAATCATAGAAAAACTAAGTTATTCTAAGCTAACTAAGCTATATAATAACTATTAGTTATTCGTTACTGTAACTGTGTTAACTGTTATTATAAGGAAATTGCTTTTCTGCAAAATCATCGAGGGATGATTAACCCTCATCACCGGACGAAACCCTGGAGAAAGAGCTTTAGAGATTTTTCTTTAGGCAGAGATGGGAAATAATACTGTTTTCTCGTTAAATGGCAATGTATTTTCGTTGTTGCCTCAATTGCTGTATTGAATAAATTCATTTAAAACAGACAACTACCAAAACCGTGTTATTTTCCACAAAAAATGACCATATAGCACAATGAATTCTTGGAATCGTGCACGTCTTGTGTTCTCCTTTGAGTTTATTTAGGAATCTCGAAGTATCACCTGAAGGCTCTAAATTTCATGACTCAGATTTGCAGTTATCAATTGATGTGCATCATAGGAATATTTAGCTGCCATATAAAGCGTGACAAATTCAGCACCGTCTGAAAAAGGGAAAGTTCACAGCGATCTCATTTGATTACCATAGCAACGAGCTTTGGGGAAAGTAACTCTGCTTTGTCGTCAACAGCAGAGTAAAATGATCAATTAGCCGTATCTATGGTTGAATGAAGATGCATCGCAACGGAAAGAGAAAGGTTCGGTGCTCAATCATGAGAGTGCGGATCGCTGCAACCGTTATGAACTCTGGCAAACGGACAAGAGCTTCTTAAATTAAGAGTGAGATCTCTGACGGGAATTAGAAACTTAACTTTCGATCAAAAATCAAGATGATCCTAAAGTTAATAAGTTTTCAAACGGTTCTTTACTTTAACACCCATTTCTTCTCAACAGCGCGTCTTTTATATTAAATGCGGAAATTGGTTTGTGGAAGCCATCTAAGCCGACCTTTGCCAGCCAATCGGTTCATTTATTCTATATTATTAAACTTAACCCCGATCATCGCTGTCTTGAGTAAATCAACCTCTTGCACTTCCTCTACCCTTCCACCAGCTCCTTTGATAATCTCTTTTCCAGATTATTGTAACTTGAGAGTTCAATTGCAGTCTTCTCACAGAATTCTTCTACGGGATTCTTTGCTTCTTTGCTCGACGAATGATTTCATTGGTCACCCATCCTGTCCATAGTTATTCATTATTCTTCTAAAGCACTACATTGCCTACTCCTTTACCCCTATACTCGGTTTTCGTTTTCCGTTCCATGTAATATTTGTGTATATTGCTATAAGATTAGTAAGTAAGTAAGATTATAACTGCTTAGTTATTGACAAGCCTTCATCTGGATAGGTTGAAATACGTTTATATTCGCATAATATATTATTCCCAACTAACTTTCTTAACGTCTTCAACTTAGTGTTATGATAAATTTAATTAACTTCTCTCAAATAATATTGACTGAGCTGATCACAAGTAATGAACTCGTTAATTTTCCTTATCTCCTCACTTAGAACTCTTATTTCTATCTCGAGACTGACCTGTTTTACAACCATAATACTTGTATTTCACGATGTTCCTTTTCTGGTTTTTCATGCAAATTTATTTCTATGAAATAATGCAACTGCACTATTTCATATGATTTTCAGTTGTGATTAAAGTCAGTAAACTTTTTGCAGGCTTCGCATGTTTTTCACACTAACTTCTTGTGGGTGTTTTCCTGCTGTAGTGTATTTTTTCCTGGGTTCTAACTTAGGTTTTTTAACTCACAAAGTTGTTTTCTTTTACGCCCTTTTTTAATATCACTTTTAAATTGAACACGACGAAGGGTTAGATGTAAGTAGAGGCTTGATAGTCTCAATCTTGCCCGAATAAATTCGCATAATTATTAGATTATTAATCACGTATGTAATGTCAACAGGCAACAAGCCTGACAGAACATTAATGTATGCATGTCTGTAAAGGATTCAGCCCGAAGGCAGATTGGTATCTATTCCCCTCCACCATCAGCTACGAATAGCTACGAGAGGGAAATGAGGCTTACCAGGCAAGATGAGGAATGAGGTAGTTAAAACCCTCGCTTTCCTCACTGAGCCAGAATGCTATAAGCAGAAAACGCCACGCTAATGAAGCACAATGACTCTACGGTTAACACTTTTCGTAACATTGTATAAGGAGAATCGTTAATTAATACTAATATTCAGCATGACTCATACCTCAGTAGCATTAATATCATCACATCCATGAACAAGACTGAGACAAAAGCATATAAAAGATATACTTTTCTTTATCCCGTGCTAAAAGACAAATGATAAATACTTAATTCATCAAGATATG
>KZ308972.1:32295-130320 GCA_000376725.2 Ladona fulva
CACTTCATCCCTGAAGATGACTATGGAGTTAATAGTCGAAACGTCGGACCAGTTCCTGTCTGTTACCCGGTTGGAAACCCGAGAATACTTCCTACAGCACCTGCACCGGGAAAGCACCAGATCTTTCTTATTCACTGTATATTGAAAATTGTGTAGCTCGCACAGGTACTTTGAGGCTGCAAAATTGGTTTCCTACGGTTGACATTGGTCCTAACAACAAAAATACTAGAACCACATGACCATCCGCGAGGAGGAGCCCTTTTTTTGTTAATAATATGAGTGGACTAAATGTCCCATTTTCCCATTGATATACTTTACTTGGCCAACATTGATGGAGGCTCAGACAATCGAGAAGGAAGACTAGCAAAGACTAGAAGCCGTTGACATTTAGATACAGTGAAAGGTGCCAAGAGTATCTATGTGTATGTAAGTACCCTGTAAGCCGCCTTTCGGTGTGTGGCAGGGGGTGTATGCACCATGATTCTATTTCCCTAATGGATTACTTTCGCATATCGTTCGCGGAAAAAATGAGTTCTTGAATCGATTCGTTCTAGCATCTATTTCGCTGATCTTTCTTACAGTATTGAAACGGCCTATGTAACATAGTGGACGCATTATATCGGCTACATCGTCTCTGAACGTGCTTTCTCTAAATGTAACCTGTAAATAAATCCTTTGTTTAAACCTTCTAACTTCCAAAGATTCCCATCTTGGGTGAGCGAATTGGGAGGATAAAGTGAGAAATGAGGAACTGTTGGTAAGACTAGACGAGGGAAAGGTTTTGATAGAAATGATTAAAAGAAGGATACACTACAATCTTAGAAGAGAGAGCTTGATAGTAATTGGGATGAGAAGAAATGGGAAAAGGAAAACGGGAAAAGGAAGGAAAATACAGGAAATGTCGGACAGCATAAAAAAATATATGTAACAATCTAATAGTAGAGGAAAGAAAAGTGAAATGGAGAAAATCTCCTGAAGATCCCTGTGTATAAGGCAGATGAATAACCTAGAATGAGTGAGAATGCGATGGAAGAGTAAATACCAAAAGAGGAAGATGAGTTTATCAGGGGATATCATTACATGGTGTACCGAGTCACACCAATATCTATGCGTCCGTAACTCATGGGTAAACCCCAGAAATTCTACAAATCTCCGTTATGAAAGAATGAAATCCGAAATAGATAACACGAGGTTAAAAAATAACGAAAATAATTTTCCGCTTGACCACTCAATTCGTTAATTCTAAAATCTATCCAAGCGTAGAACTGGAGCGGAAAATTATCGGCTTTAATTTATATGCATGCATATTTATGAAGCTAAAAGTAAAGTTTCCTGTGCAACAAACTAATTCGGCTGAATCCGGATATCTATCCATAAATATTGAACAGGGTTTTATAGAGAATATAAGCAGTCTGCACCAAAAGTGTTATTTCCTAAAATTGGTCACGCGTGGAAATTAAATTAAACCCCCACCACGGGAGCTTCCCCATTGCATATGGAGGAGAATACATTAGTGTCACCGTGAGGTTTACTTTTTCCATCAAAACAAAATACCCTCTATCACCATGGAAAACATTTGGACAAACGAATACATTCATAAAGGTTTTCTCCTCACGTGTCAAAATACATACGTGACAGTACTACAGGTGACGTCATATTTCATTTTAAATGCGATTTCACACACCTTGACTATTATCTGTTAAGTTTAAATGATTTTGGGTAAAGTACTATTCCAGTTACTACAAAGATTCGTTGACAAGCTTCTATTATCTCCATTTATATTCATAGAAAACCACGGCTAGCATAACGGAGCATAGCTTTAACCGCATTGTAAGCATATATTAAATTAATGTATTGCTATAATGGTCTGTGATGATCGAATCTGTATGAGTTGAAATTCCTCGCGTATTCTCACGGGAAAATACGTGATTTTCAACAACCGCGTTGGTCGTCATGGGGAAGGGTTGTTCAAAATTTAATTTTATAAAAATATTTTGTACGTATGTACTTCATCATAATTCCCGCAACTTTGAATCCAAAATAATGTTCCACGACCAGAACAAAAACCTTTATTCTATTGCTTTCTTTTGGCCTTTCGTAGTGCTATTTTTCCTTATTAAATTTTTCATTAAGCTAAAGCCTGCAAGAGATTAAATCTAACATTACACGCATTTCATATGAACGCATCAAATATGCGAGACATGGTTGAAATATGCTTGAACTCAATTGAGTTGTATATGAGGAATGCTCTATATATGTAGCAATGCTAGCAGGAAAGCAATGGAAATGTTATTAATGATCCCTCAAAATAAACAATTTTTGTTGAGATCTGAAGACGTTATCTTTCAAGCAACATCCTAACCCTTCTTGTTTCATACTTAACCAATAACCAAACGCCAAAGGTATGCAGTGGAAGTATCCCTATCCCCTCTCTTTACCTCACTGCTATTGACTTTCTGTCTTATGGTATTCCCTCCATTCTCCCGACATACCAATCTTCCCCATCCAAAAACATGCCTCGTAACCACTAGAATCTCAACCATCTATCCCTTTTTGCTGCCCTCATCCCAACATCTGAGGTATCTAACCTCCGTTTAAATGTTAATCTTCCCCACCTGCAAGTGAATACGTGTATTTCATTCATCCACAAACAGTTAAAAGAGGACGATTTGCAAACATTCTACAGGATAAGTAAAGGAATTATCTGTGTTTTTTCCATTCTTTATTTTCTTAATTAGTTAAGAATCAGGATTGGACTCAGGAGAAATGCTCAAATTTGCTCATATTATCAGTAAAACTCTTATGTAATTTAATCATACATTGTTAACACTTTTTCCTATAAAAGTATAAAAACACGTGAATATAACCTATCTTCACTTCAGATATCGGTGACGTTTTAATATCATATGTATCCTCTGAAATTGCAAGAAATAAATCGATGCAATTATTGACACGTAGGGATATTATTGGTCTTTCGCCATTTTAAACTGGTAATGGAATTATTTAAGCATATTAAGCATTTAATTTTTGCAATGCGTTAAAATTTAACTATTTATAATATATATGGTACGATGGATACTTACTAACTATATAGTATTTAATTGAAAACCTGAGGACGGGTATTAAAAAATTTTTTTGCTTCACAGCGGTTTGACTATCATATCAACTATTCACTTAAGAAAGAAAGTAGATAAGGATACTGAAGAACGGAGAAAATACCATTGGAATTCAAGGAAAAATGGCAGATAACTTACAACACTTTTTTGTTTTGAAGTATTCCTTATGCTACGCAGCAAATAAAGTTTTATAATGATACAGCGCAAGAAGTGAAAATTTTACGTTGAAATTCTAGAAAAGGATGATTATAAATAAAATAAATCTGACAATAAGTCTAAAATTAAATTATACATGGAATTCTTAAGGAAATCTCAACTGAATATCAGACGGAAACTACAAAACTGAATTCCGAAATAAATTTTTCCTTCAGAAAGTTAAATTTGCATAACATGATGGTTATAGCTCCGTAATCAATATCATTTGAAACGACTTCTTGGAATGCCATTAAATAAATGAAAGCGGGAATCCGAATTTTCAAATAAAAAATTACATTCGACCGTTTCGAGACTTGCAGTCATGTATGAACTGATGATGGCTGCTAGGCCGCAGGCATTTTTCTCTTTAATCAAATGTGATTTATTTACAGACCGAAGATAGAAATCAGCAATTGTATTTTTGCGGAGCTAATAGATTTATGTGCTTATACGAATCATTGCATTCTTTGCGATGAAAAAGATGATGAAAACAATAGACTATATCTGTATTGTTTATCTTATTTTTAAATAAATCAACGATATTTCTCAGACCAAAGAAACTAAATATTCCCTGAGAGCATGAATGGATGGATTGAATATGAATGGAACCATTGAAGATACGCTCCCAACATCTTTTGGATATAAGAGAAAAGATGTTCTCAAGAATTTCTGGCACATCTACAAGCGTCTTATTCAAAGAAGCTGCCATTCAGTTATATAGTTTCAATTGAGACAAAAGTTTTTGTTATAAAATCGGTCAATCATTGTCAAATTATATTATTAAAAAGAATTCATCACTTGAAATATTTATTTCTTTCATCAAATTATACGTTTTAGATCCTGTATGACATAAATACCGCCACCTCTCGTATCAAATTATTGTTATCTACTACGCCGACCAACGGCGTCGAAAGGATTTGTCAGTGGATGGGGGTTTAGAACCATGAGGTAAACACAACATTGCCGACCAAACAGGGGCAAGAATACTTCCGTTAAAAATCTAATAAAAATAAAAACTGATTTATTTCAACATGTATATCTTGCGAGTGGTATTTGTATGGCATGATTGCGAGAGGCCATCTTCTCCGATGCTTCCGTTACTTGTCTCTGTTCTCAGCAGGGGGTTTGAACACCAAAAACCACCTCCTTAACTGCGCCTCTGACTCCTAGAAACCTTACTTACTTTACTATGAAGGTTCATTATGATGCCTCTACCTGTCCAGTTTCCACGCGTCCAAATGTAATGTCGAACACTGAGATAGTGATTTTGAAAGAGAACGGATGGCTTTAAGCACGTATAAGGAAATGGAGGATAACTTTCACTGAAAACGCACACAGGGATGGGATACTTTAATCACAGACCTCGAATGCATTTCACATTTGCAGGATCGACCTGTGCCCTGCAGCCATTATTAAACGGAACCGAAGCGAATCATTAATTACCGACGGAAGAGAAAGAGTACGGAGTACTACCATGTCGGTAATCCGGTTAATCTGATATTGTTCGATCACGCATATCCTATAGAGGAATTATAAAGAACGGTATATGCTAATGATATAGAAAGGCCAGCTGCCGTCGTCTCAAGGTCGGACGCAAAAGATCGTTTCTAGTCTAGGAGGCAAATGGGTATCTATGCAGAGATAGGTCAGCCTTAATACTTTTGACTAAAGTCTTTGAAATCAATTAACATCGTATGTGTGTAAAGTATTCCGCATGAAGACCGGTTGGAAACTCATCAACTCTACCATCTGCTTCGAAAAGCAAGGAGAGGGAATTGAGGCATACTAGGCAAGATGAGGAATGAGGTAGTTTACCCTTGCTTCCCTCACTGAGCCAGAATGCCATAAGCAGAACAAGCCTAAGTTAGTGAAGCACAATGACGAGTAATACTTTCGTAAAATTGCATAAGGAGAAGCCTTAATTAATGGCATCAATACTCATACCTCAGTAGCTCACATGTCATCACAGCCATGAACAAGATTGAGACAAATGTATACAAAATCTACATTTTTCTCTATTTATGTACCAAAAAACAACTTATAAATAATCCATTCATCTAAATATGTAAACGATTTATATAGGAGATGAGATAAATTGATTATTTCTTATCGAATTGTACTAACTCTTTGAAAATGTCCCTACACATACACAAATAGAAAGCATAGTTACGAAAGAACCCTTTAATAATGAAAAAANAACAAAACATTTCTTGTAAGCATTAATGGAATTATTAATAATACGCTTCTGGCATACTATGAATAAAAAAAAAGATGTTTTAAGCATATCTGGCATACCTGCAAGCATAGAAGCTGTCGTTCATTTTTTCAGCTGGTATAATTGAAAGGTTTTGTTGTAACATCTATCAACTATCGTCAATTTGTATAATTTAAAAAAATTATCTGTTGAATTACTTATTTCTTTCTTTGTATTATTACATTATAGATCCTACAAGACATAAATACCATACATCTCGCATCAAATCATTGTAATCAATTTTGCCAACTAACATACTTTTTACTTCACTATAAAAGTCATGATTCGGGATAAGTCTACATGGCATTCCATATTATGTAGGCACAATTTTATATCTAAGATGGAAAATGTCGACAAACTAAGATGCAGTCAAAGGAGACAGAGGTAAGAAGACGATTCTCTGCGAAATCAGGGCAGTAACTACTGATTAAGATGCTTGCAAGATAGACCGAAAGAGGCGAAAATGAAAGATAACGGAGCCTTTCCCAGGAGCGCGGAGGATATGAGCTGAATTCTCTTCTCCTGCAAAAGCCTCGGCTAATCCCTCTGCTCCTGAAACCCATTCGGAGGACATGCATAATTTAATAACGCCTTCCATAGCAATTGCGGAGAGATTATCTAATGTTTCATGCCAGCATTAATTCTCTACGATCCGGATTGAAATTTTAAACCCTCAGACTGAATAATGGAAAGGGACTTGGAGGAGAAATTTCCGCCGGGGTTTTGATGGCTGAAAGTTATATGTAATCGGTATCGCAATTTTCAGCCGTTTGAAGTGTCGCTCTCCCTCGTCATTAATCTGAAGCCTTTTAAAAAGATTCAGAAATGGTTGAAAATTTGAAAATTGCAGCGGATATTTCAAATGGACACGTTACTTGTTTCTTGTTCAGGAGATGCGAGACGCTATGACAAAACGGAATTGCTTCCTACAAAGTTACAGTGAAAATCAAGTAAAGGATTATTTCTTATAGAGAATTTTAGTAGTTCATATCAGTAGTTCAATTTTTGTGCATAACTTCACAGTCCCCAATTTTTGTTCACCGGAGTTTATCAAAATTTGATATTTTTTCAAGGGGTGCCTGAATACATTTCAGGAATTCCAGAGGAGCAGCTAAAAAGGATAAGAACCATTCATTAGTTTCCATTTGTGAAACCCTTGAATATGGAGACATTATTTTCGAAATGCGCATAGGGTTATTCCTAGAAATCGGTAATGCGGAATTTCCTGTTTACCTCCAAATGCGAATTCCGCCTGTAGATATACGACTTACGGAGAATATTTAAACTGTTATACTAGCCTTTTTTTGATTTAACTTGAAAAGGTTCCTATTTCTTCTTGTTTCAATATCTAATGTAATTGAAGTAGTTTTAAAAACTGCAGTAAACGATTCAGAGAAAGATTTCATGCGAGATTTCCAATTCAGAGAAAGATTTCCGCGAACTATACGTGATAATAATAGGCTAAAAAAATAGTTTTCACCCCCTGCCACACGCCGTAAGGCGGCTTACAGGGTATTTATGTAGATGTAGATTATTGATTTAGTTATTACTTAATATTGTATCGAATCTGGAAAAGGTTGTATCACATACAATCTATATCAAATAGCGTAAAACTTATATTATGAATATCCAACGAGGCTACGCAAAGGAAAGGAACTTTAGAAAATTTCATTTTCGTCGTAAGTTGAAGGTAAATTTATAAATCCGTCGTAGCTGACGAAGTTCATCTTCTGAGAGTCGCTGCTGACTGACGTTATTCTTACTAGAAATCTAGGTAAACGTATGAACTTTCAATTAGTCAGGCAGATTTATGATATTAATTTAAGGTTAGCAAAAATATAAAAGAATTCTGGCCCATCTGAGATCGAAATCGCATTGCCCGATTGATCCCTTGTTATTTCCACATAGCATTCACGTTAAAGTTAGTAGTAGCAGTAGTATTGTTAAAAGTGCTTCGATAGCTATTTCGCACCGGGAATTGAACCCGGTATAATATATATTATATTATANATATAATATTGCCTTACTTGATTGCATACTTTTGTTTTACTCCCAAAAGGTCTTTATTAAAATGTTATATGGTTAGATGCGAGAAGAGATTAACAAGACTCAATCTCGCCCTTGAAATAAAGTTGTTTTTGAATAAGGGTAATGATTGGCCGGTCTGATGGCCTCACCTGAACCCCTGCTACAGTTGGATTGGTCGATCACAACCGTTTCTATCTTTGGCCATTTTCTTAAACATCTTCTTTGTGTTTTTAAACATCTAATAGCAAGCAGATGTTAAATGAAATAATAACATTTCATCATTCCAACGAAGTTTGATAATGGGTACAATCGTATTATTTATCAGTCGTGATTACCCTGGTTATATTAGATCGTATACAGGGCGTAATGCTGAAGTAACGTAAATAAATACGTATGTACCATCGATATTATTCCACAGAAATTCTACGTTAACCATTGTTTTGAAAATTGTGCTCCCCAGTCTTAAAAAATAGGACTCGATTCAACACCAACTGTAATTTACGTTAGCCATTTCACGGAGCATGTACCTTCATTGCTCTCTTTCTCAAACCTCTGATAAAGACTCGTTGACTCATTCACTCATTGACTGTTCCTAGAACTCTACTATCTTCGCAGAAAGGAAGCGACTCTTCCTTATTCATAAATCGCAGAAGATCTATAAATGCCCGTCACAACAGATTACTGCTATTTGATCCATAAAGAGATATTCGCATTAATTTCATGTCACACATTTGCAAGCGAATTACCGAATATACTCGTGTATAGGACAACCCCTCGAAATTTTACTTAAAATTTCTGTTAGTTAGAATCTCGGGTGTAAGTCGACCCTATTTTTTGTCGTAAATATTCAATACTTCAAAGCTACTACTAATGGATTATTTTTAACAATTTTAATTATAACGTCTGGAATTGAAATTAAGAACATTTTCAAGTAATAATAACTAAAAGAGATGTTATTTAACATTTTAACAACAACTTTGAGTTAGAGGTTTAAAAACACTCCGTAAGCCGTCTTTCGGCAAGCGCAACTCGCGCTCAGAGACAAACGGGAAGCTCCGGATCACCGATTTCTGGGAAGCCCAGTGTTTTTAAACCTCTAATTCATACACAGCCGTATTCCAACCTTCTTTTTCTTACAACAACTTTGAGTTTCATAAGTTAACAATAATTTCGTGTAAGTCAAGATATAAGACATTATGACAATGCTCTTGTAACCTTCAGATACTATGAAGTTGGCCAGATTCGATCTCTCGATCTTTCGCACGTGTTTAACAGATATAATTCAACCTGACGATCCCTCAAAAACTATAATCACATTCTATGCAGTCTATTAATATTAAAAGGGCTATTCACCTACTCATTTTATGGTCGTTTTAGATCTCGGAGGTATGTACAAAAAAGAAAAATTATTCTTAATTCGCCCAAATGATGCTAGCCTATAAAAATCATTTCCGTTGCATCGATTACGTTACACATTACATGTCTCGAATATTTATATTTAGCAATACGTATATAGTAACTCATTTTCCTGCATAATCACCCGATATGATACACGATAGAAATGATTGTATTTAGATATGTTTATGTATGTATGTAAATGTATGTATGTTTATGTATTGTCTGTAGATGTATGTAATTTTAAATTAGTATGTTCACTGCCACCAGACCTGGCATCTACTTGCAGTGTAATGTAAATAAATCTGCAAAGGTCGGTTCTTTGATATCCTACGATTTCTTGAAATTATCCTGGAACTAAATGCAAAATATTGTAGCAAATGGAATATTTTCGAAAATAGAAGTTGAAACTATTAGTGATAGGAGCCAATTAATACAAATTTGGTTCAACCAATAAGAGCAGAGAAGCACACACACAAAACTTAACAAAGTAACATTTCCTGATTTGCAATATTTATGATATCCTACCATTTACGTTTCTTATCTCTGATTTGATGGTAAATAAAATTAAATAGGTAGCATCATATAGACTAAGGATTCTTAATGTTGGCGCGATACGTTGCTATACATCTAAATACATGTGGATAAATACTCCGCGTTGAAGACAAAAGTTTGTTTTCTTTTCGTCTCTTACACAATGCAGTCTTACAATAAACTTGTGTCTCTAGTAATAGCATAAGCAAGTCCTATGATCCAAATTCTTCACTCATTAAAGAAGTCTAAGAAAAAGCACTAGAGATTAAGAGTTTGCTAAGCCTAATTCAACCATCAGAATGTCATCTAAATACCATACTGTTTTATTGGTCACCATATCTATGCACAAATCTCAACTCATGTATATATGTATATGTATATGAGCCTGTACTCGTACATAACGTAGTCTGGGCTCTCAAGATCCACATGTAATTTGATTGCATAAACCTTNAATAATTTTTCCTGTAAATTAACCTGTTACACAGAAAAACGTAATCTAAAGATGATTTTCGAAGTTTTTACTTCGAAACGTGTAGAACTATCTGGATGACCCTCGTACTTTTTTTGTGTATAGGCCGACCCTAGATATTTTACATTGAAATTTCTTATTTGAAGACCTACACACGAGTATATATGGTAATTTCACGTGTACAATGGTTGTTTCAGAGCCATCGCATCGCCTTTGTTAGTACAACAGCTCTAATCCTCCTTACTGATGAAACATTTTCTGAATTCAATTTTTTTCGTCAAAAATCGCCTCCGTAACAGCGCATAGCTCACGAATCGTTTAGATTAAACAAACGCCCTCAACTGTATTATCTGCATCCTAAAAACTAAATCAGATTACTCTACGATGACAAAGGGCAAATAAAATCGCGATCTATCCGAAACTTGTCTCTGCTATCGCCCATCGATATCAAATCGACGCAAGAACGTGCGCAAACAGGCGAAATAAATAGTCACCGGGTTTTTTTTTGCAGCGCGTTTTGAAACAAATTGGATCTGAACGACCCGAGGAAAAAAGCAGCGTTTTTTGTGCGCGATAATCACATCATCGTTTGAATGGTTTTAACCAAGCGGACGTAACGCGGCGAACGAGATTAGAGTGGAGCGCATCGCTAGGCTAAGACAGGATGAGAGGGGGGTTGAATTTTAGGGGTGGATGAGAATGGGGCGCCCAGACTACCAAACGACTATTTACGTGTACAAAGACAATCGCGTAGTCTTGGAGGCACTTTCATTTGCCACCGCTAGTGATGCCAAATGTAACAGTACTAACAAAAACACTACTTCCTATATATTGTGAATTTTCTTCATTAAATTATCCTTTGGTAACGTGTATAAGTGTTTCTTATTCTTTTTATAACGTAACAGTACTATTTATATAAGTTTATGATTGTTTACGTTTATTATAAGAATATTATTATCAAGTAGCTAGTGCGATTTTGTGGCAGCAGATGGAATTATAAACTAAACTTCCTATTTTTACAAGGAAAGAGCGCTGGCGTCAGTTAAGAATGATCTGTGGTTATGAGAGTCATTTCCGTGTTTTAGTGTTGAAGAAAATATTAGAAGGTAAGAGTTTATAGCATCATTTCTGCCAACACGTATTCTCTTGACATTTTCATTAATAGTATAAGTAGTAAATGCCTTATCTATCTTATTTTATATATTTATTTATTAATAACACCTCAACATGCAACACTAGGCTAATTACGGTTGAAGATCAACAATGATGATAATAAAATCATAAACAAATTTAAACAATAATATAAATAATAAAACGATAACAAAATTACAGAGATCAGCGTTACAGATATCTAATTCAGTCTCTTGCAATCATTGTTACAACTGATTATACAATTGTACAATTATACAATTGAATTTTCTACACTGGTTCGTAGTGACGCGAACGTTAATGTTTCTTTTCCGAGATACCGAGGTTGGCAATATGGGCTCTTGTGGGAGGGGCTTACATTACAATTACAACTTCTGTTGCAGATGCCGCAAAAGCAGATATGACCGCTGAAAACTTCGCAACGAAAATCTTGGAAAAAGGATGCTGTGATAGAGGATATAAAATCCGTACTCTTCAAAGGCTGGNATTTATTCATTGATAATACATCAACATACAACACAAGACCAATTACATACGATCAAAATAATAATCAACAAATTAAACAATAATATAAATATTAAAACAAAATTACAGAGATCAGAGTTCCAAAATCAGTCTGCTGCAAGCATACTATTTATGATTGATATAAGTGGTAAATGAAATGGATCGAAGCTTGTAAGAAAATTACAGAGATCAGCGTTACAGATATCTAATTCAGTCTCTTGCAATCGTTGTTACAACTGATTATACAATTGTACAATTAAACAATTGATTTTTCTACATTGGTTCGTAATGACGCGAACGTTAATGTTTCTTTTCCGAGACACCGAGGTTGGCAATATGGGCCCCAACACATGTAGACAATATGGGCTCTTGTGGGAGGGGCTTACATTACAATTACAACTTCTGTTGCAGATGCCGCAAAAGCAGATATGACCGCTGAAAACTTCGAAACGAAAATCTTGGAAAAAGGATGCTGTGATAGAGGATATAAAATCCGTACTCTTCAAAGGCTGGCTCGTTTTAAAATGTCCACCATGGCATAGGAAAACTGGCAAGGAACATACCAGGTTTGTGCTATGTGGATTTAACCGAAACTTTCAGGACACGTTCCTTGCCAAAAATAAGACAGCTAAAATAATAGTGCCCCACCGGTGCAGGACAATGTTATTAATGCGTTTGTTGTTTTTGTGCCGGAAGTGCAATAACAGCGCCGGTCCTTGCACAAAATAACAGTGTCCGGCCATACCACTCAATGCTCCTTTGTTTATGCAAAATTTGCAACTGAAAATCGAAGTTAGGCAACCACGCGACACATGTGCATTGCCATACGTAAAGCGAAATTTTCCATCTAGAGACATATTTATCCCGTTTTTTTTTCACACACAACTTATTTTTCCGCTATTAAATGTCATCTTCTTACCTTCCAGGCATTCTTTACCTTTCTCGTCAACATTTATTCAAATATACATTAGGAAGCTGTAGCTGTCTTATTTGAAGATTTGATCATTCCAGGTCTTTGGTATGGCGATATCATTTGCCGGATCCTGGTTAATATACCTACATCAGTTTAAATGACTGATATCCTCTCGAACCAGAAGGTAAGGTTATTATGTAATTCAAAGATGATCGATGCCGGTGTTATGAACCGCACACAATTTGAAAGAAAGAACTCACTTCGTAACTTTCAGAGTTGAAGCACAGACCTGAATTTGTCAAGACGTTGACGAAACTAGCCTGTAAAAATCTGTTACGAAGTGTTTTCTCTTTTAAGAAACCATTAAAATTTGAACACTGCATCAAGGGACGTTCTTTCTTCCGTTTTTACCAATTCATTCCTTTTCCCAGTGGTTTAACTGTATTTCATGTGAGCTTCAAACAAAAAGCGAATGATTTGGACCGATCCGATGAATATTGCTATAGAAACGCAATAATAGCCAGCTGTCAGCCGAAGGCAAATTTATAATCGAAAGATGAACTTGGGAAATGCTAAAGGAAAAAGAATTTGGTTTCATAGAATGGAACTTGCCACTGACGCTTGAGTAAATTGTCAGAAAAAAAATTCCAAAAACCATCAATGCTAAGATTTTTTCCTATGCGCATTTTTCACCTCAGAGACCAAAGTAGAATGAGAGGGAACGGTAAACGTGTTCGAAAGCGGGAAAAAACAATTACGCAACGAAATCTAATATTCTATATAAATTCTTAGTTAAATTCAGTTTCAAAATTAGTACGAAAATACATTTTTATAAATATATTTTTTCCAAGGGATTGAGAGCACTATTGGAATGTCAAACGTGTTTTAGACTATCCGAGGTTACTTTATGTGAGAACTCCTCCATGTGTTTGGTAAATGGATGATGAAATCTGTCGGATTTGAAATGAGAAACATTCTCTTTAAACTTTGCAGCAACTCTTCTTTTAGTCTGTCCGATGTACTTCAAATCATAATCAGAACTTTTAATCTCGTAAATGCCAGATTTTTAAAAATTATCATCTTTATCTTAAGTATTGCCTAATAAATTCTTAGTATTGAAATAATTAAAAAAAGACTAATGTTTTATTCGTTAAATACATTCATGTAGCTACTAGTGAGACATAAGATATATAATATTTGATTACATGAAATTTGATTTCAACAACCAATATTTCTTTAGCTTTTATTTGTTAAAAGTTTTAACATTTTAAAAGTTAAAGCTAAAATAGGAAAGAAAATTAAAAAATTAAAGAACGCGAGGTGCTCTGAGAGGGTATATTTCCGGGATTAAAAGGATAGGAAAACGCCGAATTAAGAAGAAGTCGCTGGGATCTCGAATTTTTCCTCAGCGAGCCTATGATTTAATTAAATCCTCCGGAAAAGAAGTGGCCCAATTTTCGGGCTGATAAAACAGCTCAGCAGAAGTGGTTTTTCGGCTCATCTGCATCCCTTTAGTTGGGGGAGCCTTCGAATGGGTTAGCCCGCCTACTTCAGAGGCCGCCGAAAGATTCTGGGAGAGATTGTTCTCGGCTGGACCAATCTGCATGATTCATTCTTAACTGACCATTTCCGCCCTTCTTCGAAGACGCTCCCAATTGATTCGGTTTGTTTTGCCCCGAGGCGTCAGACGCAGAAGAAAGCATACCGAATTTGGTCCCCAATATGGAAATTGCTTCCGCCAATCAGCTCGGGTTTTGCCATAAATCTATATCTCAACGTGAATCATATATGCTTTAACTGTATTTATTAGATCCTTAAAAGGTATATGTGAAGAAAATTAGAAATTGGAAATCGTCGAGAGTTAAATACATTTTATGATATATTCGAAGCAGGTGCGGATATGGAAACGTGTAAGGGGATGGGGCGATATTAGACAATTTTATCATGAGCTCACCTCCAATCAACTCTTAGAATGCCGTTTCGTTGTGATAAATGTGGTAGATATTCGCGTAAAAACTACACAGTCTGATATAAATTCAACCTCCTCTTCAGGTAAATTTGCAGTACTAAAAAGCCATCTGCAAGATCGCCCATATCCTTATTAATAAAAAGAATCCTATATGTAAAGTGGAAAGTTTGCATGTGTGTATTTTTGGCTAAAACTCGAGAATCAGATGTCGAAAATTTTTTAAACTGTCAAGATTGTTAAATGTCTTCCCCGGTAAGATAATAGGCTACTTTTTATTCACCTAACTGTCCCCGGTTCGACTCCAGACGTTTAAAACTGTTTCTATAGGAAATGCATGCAAAGCTCACTGTTATCGCTTGTAGGGTTTATTTCATTTGCCGAATTAAATTAGAAAGAATAGCCGTACGAAATCGAGACAAACACCAAAAGAAGAGAAATCGAATAAAAATTCTTATTTTGGCCGTGAAACATTGCTTTTGATTCTAAATTGTGAGAATTTTGATAAAATATACGAACATGTTATGATATTTTGTGGATGTAAACAACCGGTCCCCCTGACGACCAAGCTAATTTTTTAATCCGAACTCATGCATTTTAGTTCCCTTTTATAGCGTGCGAGTTTTCTTATTTTCGCAAAATTAAATAAGAAATAATAGTAGCATGAAATCAAGACAAGAATCAAGAGAAGGGACATAGATTAAAGATTGTTGTTTTGATCGTCGAACATTTTTTTCTATTCCACATTGCGAAGATTTTGGTGAATAAACGAAAATATTGTTAAGTTTTGAGGTTGTTAAGAAATTGGCCCCACTGACGACTTATATTTCATCCTTCATCTTTGATTTCCGTAGAGAATCAAAGGGCACCTCAACTAGTAAAATTTATAAATGTATTTCTTACGTTGTTAGCAACCAATTCCGAAAGTTCGATCGTGAAATAGGAAGTTTCCAAAAATTAATATGAAATGCCAATGCCCTGCTGATGATTCTATTGGGTTTATATATTGTTTCAGGTTTATTTAAATTCTATTTTGTATCTCTCCACATTTCAAATACAATTCCATTTCTTAGTAAGCAAATTTTAATTTGAAAAAAAAATAAACCAAGCAGATTTTAACTAAACGCGAAAAGAAATTAAATCCGATAAAAACTATTGTTTTCAAATCGGAATTGCTGTGATTCGCACGGAAAAGTATTATTAACTTCCGCGTGTTCCATTAATTTGTGTCGATATATCCCATCAATTTAGTTTCCCTTTATATATAGTTTGATTGAAATGCGTTATTTTTTTCTCATCTCAGATTAAATGCATGGTAGTTGCCTATCTATAAGAAAACTTTGATAGTTATATTGCTGATGTATTTATTTCATATCATCTAATTTATTCTAAAGGATAAGGAACTCAAATTTAAGTAACAGGGTTAGTAAGGGTCCGTGTATTTTTTACGGGGAAACCGCGCGTGCTGTCGCAACTTTTGCATAGAAAAAATAAGGGCCTGTAAGATTTACATTGTGTCTTCATTATTTTGGAGGGAAAATTGTTCATCCCGGAATTTTTATTCTTTCTCATTTGAAATCAGCAGATATACAGTATTTCTCCGTGCTGTGATGTTTCAAAATTTAGAGGAAGGCAATCTCACAAAAATGTTAAATTTCCTCAAAAAAAAGGCACTCTTTACGATAAGGAAGTCAAAGTTTGAAATGTGTGCTCTTTTAAAGCAAAAGTACAAAAAGTGATTCGGAGAGCTATTACGTGATATGATTTTCAGCAAATTTTCAAGCTATTGGAACAAAAGAAAATGATACTGTTCCCTCTGGTGCTAATACATGGCATAAAAACGGGAATCTTTGGCTATCTCCCTGGAGTTTATTACGTCGAACTGAGGTTAGAAATCCAGGAATATGTATTGTTATACGATCGGAAAGAGTTTCTCGAAGTTGTTGAGTCTTATCTCTCGGGCATTACTTTTCTTATAGGGACCAGAATTTGATTCTTCTTACGATGATCATAAATTTAAGAGAATTGCTGCGCATTCACTGTAATTTAACGGATATTTTATTCGATATCTTATGGATACCTATACGAAACGCAAAAGGTCTATAAGAAATGCAAAATCAATGGCAAAAGTAATGACGGTAGATCTTTTTATTAGCTAAAAGTGATGTCGGTGCTACAACCAAGTCTTGATGGACGGAATATTCTTCATTTGTCTTTTGGTACGAAATAGAGAAAGATGTACCTTTCACTAACTTTTATCTCAGTTTTGTTCTTGACAGTTTTGATACGAAAGCTACTGAAGTATAAGTGATACCGAATAATGGCATTTATCAATGTCTCTCCATTTTGAATGCTACGAAAAGTGTTACTCGTAGAGTCATTGTGCTTCACTTACTCAGACTTGTTCCGCTTATAGTATTCCGAGGAAATCACTGGCAAAATACCTCACTCCTCATTTTGCCTATTCACCTCTTACCGATAATTTTGTGATCGATTTTGGAACTATAATTAGGCGCTATAGCGGTAGGGTTAGGCGATAGCGGGCTATAGTTGTTTAGAGGACATCCATGTTACAGTATAAGAATGCTATAATTTATACTAAGTACGGGTATTACTTATGGATGAGATTCAGTTTAAATAGCTTATTTTGGTGCAACTCTGCTAAATAACAATATAGACGGAATTCTATATATTACGTCGAATCTCTGTTGGAGACTCGTTAGAAAGAAATAAATGCTTAGGCGTTATAAATAAAACGCTTAAAGCTCTATAAATGTACTGGACTCAGTTGAATATCTCGGAATCACCCTTACAAATAACTTAAACTGGAGCTGACATATCCGTAAAAGCTGCGGTAACGCTACTGAAAAGCTCGGTTTTACAAAAACGCATTGTATGTAGATGCGATGAAAAGGTTAAAGAGCGATGTTATTTCATCTTAGGCCCAATCTGGAATATGCGGCATGTATATGGGGCCCAGGGGATGAAACGTATGTTCGCGAACTCGAGAAAAAGCGCCACAAGGCGATAGGATTTGTTAAGAAATGCTACGACAGAGAAGAAAACGCTTCAAAAATGCTGCCAGAAAGGTTAGGAATCCTTGAAAGATAGGAGATTAGGTTGCGATTGCTCGATAAATTCAGAGAACGTGCATTTGCGGAGGACCTGTTCGATATTATGCGACTCCCTTCTGCTACTTCGGCTGATCCGAGAGTACAATAAGAGAAATAGAAGCGAGGACAAGTCGTTTGAGACTCATTCTTTCACCTAGAAATAGACGACAACCATAAGCTAAAGAGGTAAATCGAAAGCTTGGTGTTTACACCCCCTGCCACACGCCGAAAGGCGGCTTTCGGAGTATTCATGTAGATGTATATATCAAATAATTTCAAAATTCACCTCTGTACTATACTTTTATTATTATTTATTTCTTATTGTTATTGTTTATAATTTATTTATTTCTATTACGCTTTAGAAGTCGATATCGATTTTCACTGCCCAAGCTCATTTTGCATTCCCCAAATTTGGGTAAAAAAGTGTAACCATGGAGATTAAAGGATTTAAACAGCCAATGGTAGTGGAGAGACGGGAAACAATGAATCCATCCTTTTATTGATCCCCGAAACAGAACAAAAGAGCGCCGAATTGTTCCTTTTTTTGACGCCGAGTTCAAAGATATTAGTACGGTGTGACAGGATCGGTGCACTAAGGTCGAATGAAGTGTCGTAATTTTCGCAGATGAAACGGCGTTCTTTCACAATCCATTAACTATGAAATATAAATCTCGGCGTCTCATTCCGAATTTCATTTCCAGCGCCATTCCATTCTCTATTCGAAATCGTTTCGAAATAACCCTTCTGCCATAAAGTACTTCATTGGAGATCGGGTGATTCATTCCATGCGAAGGGGAAATCGACATCCCTGATACTTGCAGAAATTTGTGAAAGTGCCGAGTACAGATTTTAGCTTTTAAAGAATTATATTTGACGGTAAAGGTTTAACGGGAACGCTGAAAGCTATGGAATTCGCGATGAAAGAAGAGATATCTTAATAAAGCATGGAATAATCATAACCAATTTAAAAGAGCGAAAGTTTCTTTAACCTACGAATGCAAGATAGGCATTACTTTTTAATTGAATTCAGCTTTTCCTGTAATGAGCTTCAGCTAAAAATCCGAATCGATCTCAGATGAACAAAAAAGCACAATGGATGAAACTTAATTTGTGAAGTGTTAAGAGTCTTTAAAAATGTAATTTGTCGCTTGATCACATCATCAGGTGATGGTATTCCATGTCGCTGGAGGCATTTTAAATATAACGTTTGATACATCTCCTGAATATTGTACGTAAGATCGCATTTTGTGTTTATTTTATACTTACGAATTTACCAGACTGAGAACATATGCATTAATGAAATAGTGTTTTCAAAATTCATGCAGTTGATTAACAAACAATCATACACCAGCTAGTCGTGAAAACTACCATGTGTATAAATTAAATACAAATTAATCGATCTGTTTTCAATGATTTAAAAATTTACTAGCTTTGATATGCCAATTTCCATTTTGCAAATGTTAGAGCATGTTTCTGCAATGTTACAGCAACTAATCGTAAACTTTTCTGCCAAAGAGCATCAAGCAATTTTGCAAAGTCAGAAATATTTCGTCTGTAAAGTATTCAGCCCTAAGGCTGTTTGGAACTTCATTCCCGGTGCCATCAGCTACGAATAGATAGGAGAGGGAAATGAGGTTTACTTGGCAAGATGAGGAGTGAGGTAGTTAGTCCTTACTTTTTCACTGAGTCAGAATGTTATAAGCAGAACAAGCCCACGTTAGTGAAGCGCCATGATTCTATGAGTGACACTTTTCGTAACATTGCATAAGGATAAACCTTAATTAATGCCATTAATTAGCATCATTCACACCTCAGTATCTTTCATAATATCACATCCATGAAAAAACTGAGACAAGAGTAAATGAAAGATAAATTTTCTCCATCCCGTACCAAAGTTATAGAGAATTACACTAAAATAGTTAACCGAATTTTCCATTTAATAATGCAAGAGTGCAAAGAACACTTAATACTGAATGGACATAACTACTGAAAAACTATATTATCAACATAAAACGTATGACACTAACATGAGATGGTGGAGGTAATAAAACGGTAATAGATTCATTCCTTAACCGTTTCTATGATAAATGTTAACATTTCCGGGAAACCAAATTGGTATGCACCCAATACATGTTCCTAAATTAAATCATATCTTTAAATATTGAGATTGTAAAACCATATTTCTTTGACTGTAATGCATCCGTTTTGTTTGCTATGTTAATAAACATTTCGACGAAATGTTATTCCTCTTCCATCGAATTGTTGTATTCCATTGCACACCGCATGCGAGGTGGGTAACAATTTGAATGCTGCGTATTTTCTAATAAGTTACGTTACATACTACGTTAATTTCGAATTAAATCGTTTTCGTCACAACACACAATATTTTTGCTATTAAAGTCACGGCAGAGTTACAATTCCTGATTCCTGAAGATTAAACGCGGAAAGCTGGTCACACGAATTATCGCGAGTGACATCCCTTACGAAGCATGCCTACTAGTAAATTGGCTAGATAAGTCCTAGATATGGGTCAGGTGCCGTACTCTATTCACGAGTGGAAATACTTGGAAACATCTCAACAAAGCTAGAGGCGAGTCTCTGATGGAGACAATGGTATCCATGACGTTTTCTACCGTACTTGCAGTGGCTTAATTGTAACATAGGAATGGCTCACATACCAGCTCAAGTCTGAGTGGAATTGTTTCATTTAACACCTCTCTCAATTCGCGCCGGAATATGATAAACAAAATGGCGTATTTGCCACATGACACTGATTTACTGCAAAGAAGATGCAAAAGGTAATTGCAGCTGGAATACCCTTTTTTTAAACGCTGCAAATTCCGAAAAATCGCTTCAAAATTATATAAATCCATGATGAAAACTGTTACAAGTTTTTGAAAATCTTCACTTGGGATACGTCAAGTTCTTCATCTATAATTACATCTTTTAAACTGAGGGATTATCGTCTGTATATTCAAGCAAACTCGGTTCTAAAATGTTGTGATAAAAGGGAACCATTGTAACAACGTATTCAGTAAGGTTAAATTGAATTATTGGAAAATTCACAGAGTATCTGATTAACTAGACGGGTGGCCTGGACTAGCGCGCTTTCTAAATTAACTTACGAAAGGCTTATTTTTAATCCAGCTATATAAAGAGATGATAATTAAGGAAATATTTTTATTATTTCACGAGGTTAGTTGCAGTATACATGCTAAATTCTTGATATTGTATAGAATTTCCTGTAAATGAAATTTTGCATGAGTTTTCGTATTGGGCAGACACATTTGCGTCGTAAGACCAACTATTTGTGAGATATTTTTTCTTCTTATCAATAATTAGTAGCGTTTTTAATCAATAAGTCGATACTTAGCGTTGTTTCTTCACTCTTTTATCTAGGCGACCGATCTACTACTGTTGAGTTCAAAAATTGTCAATAGCAACTTTACAATAGCGACGAAACAATTGTTGTCTATAGCAACGTAAATAATTACCGAACGAAGATTCATTTAAAGGCATATGCTAATAGATACAAAACGGCTCAAATCAAATTATATAATAATTCTAAATTCTTTCCGGCGAAACTGGAGAAGAATTTGTAAAAACTGGAGTTCCCTTATAACATATCATCCTAAATCCACACATGGGTCGTTGTAATCATGGCAATTTCTAAATAGTATGGTTCTCTATTCCTATCGGCCGTTATAGAACGCCACCCAATCCCAGAATGAGGAAACGTGAATAACTTTCCAGACTCTTATTGGCACTCTAAGTTATATTGTACCTAATTTTCGGATACAAGATTCGCTCTTGTGACGACTCCATAGCTGCTGCGCCTCTTCTCAGCGAATTTACATGGCAAATTCCATCAGAAATAGTTCAAAGAATAAAACGGAGGCGTTGTGTACTTCTGACACTCAACTGATACAATCCTGCTTGCTTAACTTCCTCCGGAGCGATTCCTTCCCTTGAAACCGTCGCCGTGTCGCTTCCCGGAATTTGACTAAAACAAAGAAAAACTCCGATTCTGCGATCCAATTTGCTCCCTACAGCATCCGAAGTTTGTATTATTAACATCTTTCTCTTTGATCTTAATCCGCCTCTTCCTCTTCCCCTGCCTTTCCTTTTCCGACCATCTCTCATTGCGTCTTTCTGTCGTGTGCTCTCAGCTTTCCGAATTTTGCATCATCGCAAGTGAAACAGCGAGAATATCTTCGAAATATCTTAAGCATCATTCGGAATTCCCTAGGATTCAAGTGAAGTACATTACCTCGGATAAATGCATTCCGTACATATGATAACTATTTATACCTCATTTCAGATTGTAATGCCTTATCGCCTGACTCATATCCGTCACATTCTATATTTTAATATTTTTTACAAGATAAGAACGTACACTGTTAGGAGTTTTAGAACATTGTTCCTACTTTTCCACGCTAAATGAATAAGTATTGAATATTACCTTCATTATGAAATACATAAAGTAAGACAAATCTACAATTCTCACAACACTAACTTTTGGGGTCATTTCAGAAAAAACACAGGTAAATATTTTGGTAATACCCGTTCGTGAAGAGTTGAAAATCAACTATCCGCCTCATTTATATAGAATTTTTATTCTACGGTGTACAACGAGCAATAAACATCACGAAACCTTTTGAAAACCCTTAATTCCTTTCACGAGTGCCCAAAACTCTATTAATCTAAAAAAGAAAAAGTATTTATTTTCCCTAGTTATTCACCCTAGTTAATCTAGCTTTCCATGTCGTACGCAGTCTACCAGTTTCTTGCTTTATGCGATTATACTTCAAAAACAAAAATTACAATAATATTTCACCAATATCGCCAGAATCCAATGGAAGAATTTAAGTTAAAATTGTCATATAGCTCGAAGTAAACAATATATACTCATAAATACAATTATATTAAAATAAATACTCATAAATATGTATACTCATAAATACAATTTTTAAATTAATAAAATCCTCCCTGTAGGAGGAGATATACAACAAATATGGCCAACTTCTAGTATCTATAACTTGCAAACATATCCTCATAATGTCGTATGTGCTTACAAATCCAAAAATATAGTTGAATAAAGCTTCTCAAAGCTAAGAGATTAAACAGTTAAATCATGCCCATCTTTACCCTTACAGACATTTCTTTAGGGATTCGAGCACGAATTTAATAATTAAAATCAATCTGTTTTTGTCAGTCACAATTCAACAATACGTAAATGTATGGGATATGCAAGAACCTGAAATTTTAAAGAAAATTCCACATAGTTGACTGAAATACTAGATTGAGCGGGTCGAAGCTAATAAAGCCGAGAAAGGCAATTGCAAGTAATGGAATGTTATGAAAATTGAAGAAGTGCAAAACCATGCCATTGAATAAAGCTTCCCATATTCTTGCAAGGATAAACATTTCAATCAACGGTTGCAGGTAACTCTCAGATACTACATTACCTATATTCGCAGAAAATATGACATATGGCATGAGTTTCTTTTGATAGACCGAATATTGGTTAGCAATTTCATTCAATAATTCAATTTCATAAATCAACAATAGTAGGGCTTCGGTTCACCTCTAACTTTTCCTTACGAAGTTCATTTCTTTTAATAAATTCTATATTCGGCCGAACTTCGTGGAAGGACATTCTGAAGTTATAAAACAAAGAACACCGTAAACTTTCACACTAATTTTAATTTAATGTTAGTGTGGAAGTTTACGGTGTTCTTTATTTTATAACTTCATTTCTTTTATCTCTCGAGAGCTTTCATTTCTCAGAAAATCCTTTCTCACTGAATTCTGTAAACCTGTATCTTTCCCTTTTACCGAATAAACTAACTCTCTCTTTTCTATCAAATCAATCACTACTCTTTACTCTTCACACAAACTTGAGGTTTCCACGTTCGTTTCAAACCTCGTGGTAGTTCTTATGAAAACAGCTAAGAATTCTTTCATCTTGAATAGCCATTACAAATTCACGTAATCACATGATAATAATAATAACGTCTTTACTTAGGCGAATTTCGGTCTTAATGAAACCACTCTTCCAGTAACCTAGACGAAAACAAACATCCATGCCCTAACAAGGATTTGAACCCGGGACCTCGGCGTTGCTAGGCTAGCACACTAACCACTACGCCACCGGCATGATAAGTAGCTGATTGCCGTAGTTTTCCTGTACTCCTACCTTAATGTATTAATAAAATTAAAGCTATTTACTAGTCTACAACTTTTATGAATGCGCTAAGAGTAATCATTGAGTCTGTTGTAAATTGCAAATACATACCAAGGTCTTAATTAGAGGCAGTTTGCATGGAGACATCAAGCAAGAGGATTTTAATATGTATTGAGACACAAATGAAAGAGGGTTGAGTTAAGGCAAATAAGGGTGAACAAGGGAGCCCACAATTTCCCAAATTTATTTTCTAGGTAAACTAATCAACCTGCCTTGATTTTGGAAAAATAATACAAAACTACTCTTGAATATTTCTGAAGTGAAAAAGCTCTAAGGAAACGTGAGGTCCTCTTGCGTGTTTTATTAGGCCCCTGGCATATTACGGCATGAAATACACCATCTTTGTTGGGTCGGTAACTTTTCGAACAGGTTATTACTTGCATCTGCATTACCCAAAGATAAATCATTGGTGTGAGAATTCCCATTATACTCCCGTGTAAAAGAAGGGGAGTTAAATTATCAGAAAGAAAAAACTATCGAGGTAAGCAGCTCCTCCTACAGTCCTCCAAGTAAATTTTTAGCTTTACAGTCCCAGTCCTAGTGTCGGACTTTTTTATTATGGATACTCGAGTTTGGAGTTGAATAAAAACTAAACTACGGATCCCAAAGAAAGGAATTTGCACTAAATTGACTTAAAAGTCGCCATAAAATATGTGTGGTGTTGCCAAGTATCTGCTTTTCGGGATTTCTGATGAACTTATAAGGTAAGAAAGGACGGGCAAACGCGTCAACATCGCAAGCATTCTGCTTTCATGTTTCGCAGAATTTTTGCCCTGTAAATATAAATAAAATATAAATTTGTATAAAATAAACCGATAAGCTGTTGTTAATATAAGTTATAACTTGCAAAAATTCCTACCGGGAACTTTATATGGAAACCAACTTCTCATTTTGACGTCCATACATTACCGAGGAACTGCTAAACCGTTAACTTTTTATTGTGAAAAAGAAGTTATCTGAAATCTTTTATTTCAGGGAAGAATGAGTATTCAAGAGTTACGTTCAAATTTTGAACGACTCAATATATGTATACTATTTGAGAAATATATTTTCAAAATTAAGGAGCGCAGAAACACGGCGCTTTTTCCGTTCTACCTGAGATAAATACTAACCAGATGGGAAGGAATATTTTTCCATCAAGTTTGAACGTTGGATGAAAGGTGCTAAGAGTTGGTGTTATTTTTTCCCTTTCGGATCGTTAGTTCAGCTTTTATTCAAATCCAAACTCAACTATTGATAATAAAAATCCAGCATCGCTTATTTTTCGTCTTTCGGCGCATGGCAGGAGGTGCTTCCACCTCACAGTAACTATCCGCAGCCCTCTGCTGTCGCGTATCGTTCGCGGAAAAAATAGTTTTCGTAACGACTGTTCCCTAACATCAACTCTCCCAATTTTTCATGCGATATCTGAACTTATGAAACGCAATATATCTGCAGTGGTCCCGGGTCAACTGGGCAAAGGACAACTAGCCGAAAGATAACTGGCCGAAGGACAACTTGGCTAAAGTCAACTCGGCGAAATGACAATTGGCGAATTGACAACTGGCGAAAGGAAAACTCGGAGACGGACAACTCTACGAAATGACGAATTCGCGAAGATATTACTCGGCGAAAAACAACTCGTCGTTTCGCCTACGAAAATATCGCCTACTAGTCTTTCGCTCAGTTGACACCGAACCACGTTCAGCATCTCCCAAGGACGTATTATTTCTGAGTTTATAGAGCTTCCACATAAATTTAAGTTTCAGAGTATTTATTAGAAGAAAACAACTACCAAATAAACACATAAACTCAACACGACGTAACCAGGACTACCAATGAGAGGAGCACGAACGCTGCCTCGGTAACTTAAACCCAACCAATTAAAAACAGAGGCATTTGCAGGTGAATTAAGAGGGCCAACTTGGAGGGGTCACGATGGATAAACAGCCGGGGGCGACGAGAAATAATCAAGCATCTTATAGCCCTCCCCTCTTTCTCTCTCCCTTCGTTTTGTGTTTACAACCTTTTTTATTTACTCTCTGCATAATTAACAAGAGATCTCCCGCAAGATTTTGAGTGGATTTTATGTGAACTCCCGTTCAATTAGCATACGGGAATCCTATCGACGGCACTGAATCAAACATGTGCGTACACAAAAAAGATTCGCCTTGATTTTTACCTTTTGAGAGACAATTACAATTCTACTTGTATACATAACTCCCACTCGCCGATGGAATTAGAATTGCAAGACGTCGATGGAATGTTGTCATTTAACGGCGTGCAAGGAAAAAAACGCAGTCCTTAATTGCTCTTAGTTTTATGAGATTTTCCGATTCATCTGGTATTCAGTTTTGTCTGAAAAGGCGCATTTTACAGAGATAAAGAGCCTCTTTAGATTTAGGCTTTATTTGGTCTTTATTTATTACATTAGGGTAATTTCTCTTTGCACTCAAACAATTTTACTGTCTCAGTTACATTTAGTGCGTCTGATTAGAATTAATTTCAAAATACCCTCTAATTACATCGAGTATTATATAGAGAAAATTATATTGAGTATTTATTCTGGCTCCCAGATAGCCAGGTGGGCAACGCATTTGATTTCGGTGACAGCGTTCCCGGGTTCGATTCTCATTTACATTAGAGCCCCGCAAGCCGCCATATGGCGTATGGCAAGGGGTGTGAAAACACCGAGTGTAATAAGCTACCTGATTGGTATTCCCAATGCCATCAGGAAAAGAGTAGGTATGTGTTCTCGCTATAATCTCGCGAAGTCTCTTTGGTCTCGAAAATCACGCTCATTGAATACGAGAATCCGATACCGCGTATTTCGTCGTGCAAATCAGAACTTAAAAATTTCTGGAATAACTTGTGCCTATACTCCGTTCTTCTATCCTTAAGAGATTCCCAGCCTAGGGTTTTGATAATTTCTGATACACTTCTATCGAAACTATAATCTCCTTTAACGAAACGAGCCGTTCTGCGTTGTACGCGCTCTAGCTTCAAGATCAGGTCCTTTTCGTGTGGATTCCATACTGTGCAACAATATTCAAGCAACGGACGAACTGAGCGAGAAATAAGCCATCTTTTTGAGACTCAATTTATTACTCCTGAGAACGCACTTACACAGCCTCTAAGTCCTATCAGCTAACTCCTTTACATCTTAAATGCGCATCTTAAACGATGAATTACTATTGAAAAGGATTCCTGAATATTTATACTTACTTACGAATTCTAACGCTGTGCCACTAATGTGATAAGGGGTTTGGCTTCGGGGAGCGGGTCCTGCTCCTTAATACGCAAAAGCGTCAATTCCCGGCGGGTCTCACGTGCGAAGTGACCATAGCTGTCGAAGCACTTTTAACGGTACTATTACTAAAGCCGTTCTTTAGCGAACAATTCAGATGGAAGGCTATCTGTACGACATGATTATTTCAAATGTGGCGTGATAAGTAGCCGTGTTGCTTTCCGATGAAAAAGTGTTACACATCCACCCTCTACCACACATTCATGTTAACAAGCCACAAGAAACTGAATTTAAAATCATCACTTTGACCAGAAGGACCTTAATTATGGATCACTAACCTATACAGAGAGGGACGCTTTAACAGAAGGTGCATTATATTTTAATAAATTGGTTCGTAGTGAAGGGATGATCAGTCGGAATCGGGAATCGGAGAATTTAAACCTAATTTCCGATCCCAAAACGATAATTTGGAATTTTCTTTTAAACTACACTATCTCTATCTGTTTCCTGCCAACTGTAAATAAGAAGATAGTTATTAATTGAAATATCAGTAAAACTAAAAACAATGAATCATAATAAGATCTAAATATGGTTATTAATATAAATTTAATTTACTAATCTTTGAGTTAAAAATGTAATCTTTCTAGTCAATTCTCAAACTTTCCATAAATCCAATCACTTCCACTTTGTTTCACATCCGAATAATATTTTCTGTTCAATCGATTTTTAACACAGCGAATTCACTCATTTAGCATTAATTAATGTTAATAATCAAAATTAATTAATGTAAAAATGAAATAAACTGGAATTGTTTCTCTCAATTTAATGACTTAAATTAGACAGNAATTGCTTCCGAGAACGTTGTAAATGAAATTATTCCTGTGCCCCATTCCCCTTTACTCCTTTGTACCCTTCCGAAAAACTCTCTCCCAGATAAGAAATACCTTTACCCCCCGGATAGCTCCCTTGCCCCTAACGCTACCTCCTAACCCTTAGTACCTTTCCCCTCTCCCTCCTCTACCCACTCCCCTCTACCCCCTCCACCTTTTTGTTTCTTCTATATATATTGTCTTACTTGTAACTTCTTGTCACCTGATGATGGCCAGTCCTGGCCGAAACCGGTCGTATGTGTTTTGTTAATATACGGTGGAAAAAAGTATTTGTCAATCTTATTTCTTTGATTTCCTGTTATGGATTTCCACATAGTAAAGCCTTCAACAATTGATTATATTCTGCGTTGAATATTCTACTAAATAATTTATTGATAAATATATTTCGCTCATTAAGTATTTGCGTCCCAAACCAGCAGTAATAAAAAATTTTGGATCCCAATCATTGCAATCGGAGTGGGAATTTTAAAGCAGGAACGGGAATTACATCGGAGCCGGGAAAAATGTTGGTATCGCCCCATCACTAATGTATCATTCAATACGCAATAGCGAAACCTGGAAGTAAGCCGGTATTTGTTGCTCTAGGTTTTGGAATTCCCTGAATTGCACTGTGGCGTAATCTATATGATAAACACCGCATTTCAGTAATGTAATTCTAATTTTAAAATGGCCGTAAAAGAATTTTAAATCTACAATTATATCACTAAAATGAGTGAAGTAATCCAAAATACACGGTAATTTGATTCAACAGTTGTTTCGAGCAATATCGTTATCAATCTCACTCTATCTGCGCTTTTAAATATTAGAGAGGTTAATGATCTTTCCATAATATAAATAAACATTATTAATAATTAATTCAAGCGATATTTGGTGGAAGCGAAGGATAACCAGATGTGAAAAATGGCGACACGACTGGGTCTCGAACCCTGGTCTGTCACTTTCCGAGCAGGTTATCTAACCACAGAACTACCTTGCCGCGTATATTTTTATTTCTATCCAAGGAAACAGTAAAAATCGACCACGTCCACAGATAAACTACTAAATGTAACACATGCTAATTGTGTCGAGAATCCTCAGATGATGACGTAGCATCCTTGAAATTCGTCATAGTTAGTAGTTTTCTTGTAAACGCAGTCAGTTTTACTTTGATTTTGGAAAAAGAATTACTTATCATTGCAATCGGTGAGAGCTTAAGATTTCCTAACAGGTCAGGAATCATAATAAAACTGATAATTTCGTTTTCTACAGAAAAGAGAGTGGAAGAACATGTGAATATTATTAATTCAAATTTAATCCTTATTGGGGATTTTAATTCAACAATTACTATTATTGGGCTCCCGGATAGCCAAGTGGGCAACGCGTTCGACTTCCGTGAAAGCGATCTCGGGTTCGATTCCCGGTGGGGGCCTACTTGCGATATGACCAGCTGTCGAAGCACTTTCAGCAATACTATTACTACTATTTAGTGTGAATTATCTCTGATCCTTAACCCTCGTTTCGAAATATCGAGTTATATTATCGGAGAAGATGAAACAACGTTGGTAAATTTGGAACGATAATATACTGTAAACAATAAAAGCAATTGTACTACACTTTAACGTACATCTTACCATTTAGCATTTGCATAAACTATAAAAGGTGCTATCACGAAATATTTCATGGAAGATGTCTCATATTTGATTACATCAATGCATGTAATTAAACAGCAAATAAACATGACCGTATCACCGTCCATAAATGAAAATCGTGAGTATTGGATTCCATAATACCCTACAACTCGGCAACCGTGACCTCATGAATTTATCTAAATAAGAACATGTTTCGGTAGTATTTTCATTCAAAGTCATCAATGCAAATTTGTTGATGAATACATAGGATTCCTTCGCCAATGAAGCAGATCGTTCGCAATTATAATTAAACAAAGGAGGTACAAAACTGCTTGAAAGGTTGGTACTTCTACCATTCCATAGCTTTAAATATTTTTTTATAAAACAAATCTAGGTTATGAGTTATCTAGGTTATCGTTTCACATCAATTCACGTAGACTAATTGGGATTAAGGATACTTCACAATAGTAGGGCTAGTTTAGGTATTATCGTGAAATCAATTAATTAGCTTCACGAGATACTTAGAGAAGTAATTTTCCATTATCCAGTAGGGGCAATGGGGAGAGAGTTTAAACCAGGGTTGCTTAACATATGAGAAATAAATGTTTTATACTGGCCCGCCAATCTTCCGGAAATTTTATACTTCGATTTAACTCTCGGAAACTTGTACCCTTTGATAAAATGAGTGTACTGTTAAACAAATTTGGTATGATAATTCGCTAAATTCTTTGTTTGAATTAATTTAACTTGATCTGCGTTCGAAATAACTTTAAAATCCGTGTTAAAATAGTTTTTGATGATGTGAATGTCTTTTGCCGTAAAGAATCCACGCAAGAACATTTATGCGAAAATACGAAACACTCGCACGATGGAATGGTAGTCTATCTTGAGGGGTTTATCATTAGTTCGCGTGTTTGACGAAATTTCTGAAGTGGCACTCCGGTCGGAAAGATTGGACATAATTAGTCTGAAGACAAGGAAATAGTTTTGTTTACTACCTGAAATTATAATTGAAGCTGGAATCAAGTTTTAGTAGTTTATTAAAAGAACACTTCGTAACATACTATATTTAATATACGAAGTATACACTTCGTAATACAGGTTTTTACTGACTTCCTTCGTCTTTAGGTCTATGTTTCAACGGTGAGAGTTGCGAAATGATTTATCTGTGCGAAACTTTGTGTGCGAAATATCATTAAGTAACGTTGGACCAAATTAATCTCATTTCGGTAGTTTCCTTTTAAATCCTACTGAAACTACACAAATACTGGAAAATATCAAATGGGTTTCGATCGAATAAGGTAGAAAATTAAAGGATTTCGAGCACATAATATACAGCAGCTAGAATGGTTTCTTTGCAGATTTGGTGGATCATTTGGCCTCATAATTAAAATTACTGTACCTAAGAGAATCTTGAGAACCACCATTGACCTAAAATTTCTGGATAATAAACGTTTATCATCTACTTCTTTCGGGTACAAATTTTACGTTATCATACATGTGATATTAATAATATCGGTGATGGTGAGAAAAAGGGAATTGATCGAAAGTATGCTGCATAGATAGACGAAAGGGGTGGGCAAAATACTGTGGGGGTTTTTGAAATATTTCGTAGGATATAAGGGAAAAGACGAAGGGGAGTCAAGCGAAGGGAAGAGAGAAACTTATGGGTTCCTATTCATATTTATTATTGAGTTTGGATTTTTTAGATCTAGTAAACGAAAAGAAGGAACCAGCAGGGCTCGAAATCGACCTATTCCGAGATAGATTAAATTTTATTTTAGTTCTGATTTGAGATACAAAAAAAGAGTGGCTGGCTTATCGAAAGCGTACGTTTTAGTTAAATGAATCAAACATTGTGGTTGTATTAAAAATTCGAAATGAACGGCGATGTTGTACGATGCTTGTGAAATGATGACAAGAACATGGAGAGATATCAGTATAATATTTTTGCTTCCCAAGCATTATGGAGATTATTAGTTACAACCATATAATTATTGAGACATTTTGAATTTCTTCACTCCAGAAAAATAGGGAAGCCTTTATTAATCTTAACGGAAATAGATTTTTTCATTTCACTGATATTTGCAGCATTTCTGGCTTTCACGTAGAACTAGGTGGGCCGAGGATTGTCCATCTGATTTGTAACCTATGGTAACCATCAAATAGATATTAGTATAGTCCTAACTTTCAGTGAGATTTTGGTCATTTGTATGAACTGATTTTGACAGATAATAACGCAGCGGCCGAAGTGATGGTAACTCGAGAGTCTGTGTGTATAGTCTACGTCTATGTCTACAATTCCGGCGTGTGGCAGGGGGTGCATGCACCATGACTACATTTCCCTAATTGGGTAGTTACACATGTCATTCGCGGAAAAAAATGATTTCCTGAATCAATTCGTTCTAGCATCTATTTCAATTGAAATCCTCGAGTCCAACACGGGTCCTAAAATTTACTGGATGAGGGCCTGTTGAATCTGGATTTGAAAAAACAAAGAGAAGGAAAGAACCTCAACTCGGAGTAATTATGCGTCAAAAGCCGGATCTCAGTTTGGCATCAACCGAACGTGCCAGAGTGCCAAATCTCGGCAGCGGGATCTTTCCAAATTAAAAATTCACTCCTCAAGTTGAGGAGCAGAATCTCGGAGAAACAGTGAAGCATTTGATATGGGTAATAATCTCATCACCCAAGGATCACAAAGCACCAGTTCTCGGAGAAGCACTTCGTGATTTCCATCCGCAACCAAAGGCGACTCTTTTATTTCCCCAGAATCCACTTCTGGAGCCCAATCTTATTTATGGCTCTGCCTTATTTCACCTCCTCAACAATCCACTGCTCCTCATATTCCGATCTCAGACCTGCTCTCCTTCATCTCTTAAACCCTCTACTTCCGGATTCTCTAAGAGGACCTCTCCGGCTTACTTTTAATCCTCTAAATGCTTCCCTTCACTTAATCCTCCCTCCGCTGCTTTAGACTTCCCGTTCCTTTTCTAAACCTCTTTCTCTCTCATCCAACTATCGCTGAAACCTCTCCAACCAAATCTCCTCTCAACCCATCTTTACTAATTTCACCAACCGCGCACCGCGGCGGTAAGTTTATCCATTAATTTATTTAATACTTGCTGAGATTCCCGGCGGTACCCGGGTGAAAACGTGAATTTATTTCCTCGGTTAATTTAATTCCAAAGCCTAAAAATAAGGCTCTAAAATCGAAAAATCTTACACGAAAAATGTTCACAAAAAAGGTTAAACAACGCCGTTATGTCTTGCTTGGGACAAAAAAATGAACGAGAATGACTGTTCTGTGATAGTTATGGAAAATAATATTTCAATATTGTTTCGAGAATAAATTTAACGATAAAAGTCATCCATGGCTCCCGGATAGCCAAGCAGGCTGCGCGTTCGTCGTTGGTTGAAGCGGCCCCAGTTCGAATCCCGGTGGGAGCTTATGTGTGCGAAATGACCATATTTGTGGAAGCACTTTTAACAGTACTACTACTACTACTACTCTAGAGTCACTCCTTTAACAATAACTTTGGAGGGAAGAAATTTTCTCCCTAGAAGTCGTTACTAAGCGGCGTTTATCGTAGAACCTGTGAAAATCTCTGTATTTAAATTAATAATAACACTCATTATTATTATTGTTGTTGTTGTTCTTTTTATTAATTTATATTGCAGAAAGCCACGTAAGGACAAAATCAGAAAATAAACAATTTCTAACGTCTACCTTGTCGCAAAAATAGCTTTATAAAGTGATTAAAATTCAAGTTTAAAATTCCACTGCAGCTCAAGTGAAAAATATAATGCATTTCTAGAGTAAGAATCGAATCTGAATCCAAAAATATCTCCAAGATGTCTGTAAAGGATTACAAAAGATTGAAACCGGGATAGGGAAGAAGAAACGGAGAATTTTTCCAGAAACGGGAATGGAACCCTAACCTTCATTTAACTACGCCTTTGGTCGGAAAATACATTAAACGAAAGATCGGGCCTTTCTCCCTAAGCAATTACAAATCTTTCTAGAGCAACAAATGTATTCATAAAATATGTAAATTGTAAATCCATTAAAGAATAATTCGCATAATTAAATAGATTTATGTAAGGGAAATTAAAACGGTAGAAACATTCGCTCTGAATTGTTTTCAAAATTTTTGTCCATGAGCCTATACTTCTTATGATATTCAGCGTATGCCTATGGTATAGAGCTTAGATGTAATGACAGCAATATTTGAAAGTATTTATATGCAGCATGTAGCACGCGACCATATGCCAGCTTCTCAGCTGAGCATTTTACCATCCAAACGCTAACGTAATAGTTGAAAAGTGAAGATTTATACTATCGGTTGTTATGGCAGCAAATTGAGTTATTTCAGCTTATCGGAGCTTGAACAAGAGAATCTAAAGTTTGCCCTTTAAGCTTACAAAGGATTTTAAGTTGGAAAATTCAGGGAAGAATAATATTTTAATTATATCTTTCGCCTCTTTAGTTTCTAAAAACTAAGGATTATGATGGATTTTCAGATCAACTAAAAACATAAACTTCATATATTCTTCCTTTTGTATTTCTATGGTTCATATGTCTACGAGAATATGGACGTAAATGTAGTAGACACGTGCGTGTAGGTGGACCTGTTCAATTCTCTTAGAATTTCAAACTAAGAAAAAGAATCTTCAAAGAAAATTGATGCATGAACTAGCAATATCATGGTTGGAAAAACTAACTGATTTATAGAGCAGCAAAACACTCTTTACTTTTCCACGAATTGAATAAAAGAATACTTATTAATTTCTACAACAGGTAGTGTAGAACCTGCTGTGGAAGTTACTAGGTATTCTTTCTTTGATTGTGTGGGTTGAGTTCCACAAATTCACGCTTGAACATATTAATTTAACTCTCTACTTTTGTTTATTCCATTCAAACAGGTCTATATGAAGTTTATTAATGAAAAATACCTAAAGTTCAAACTTATTTCCGCTCTTCGTATACGAGAAAAATAACTCACGAATTCTCTAGGAAGTTTCAGCTCTTCGTCTTTTAATTGATTACTAAAATAAGTGTTGATAGTAAATCACGATTCAAGGAATATAGAATTGATAGCTTTCTTAGCATTCTCATCCATAAAAACAAATGATTCTTAATAACTCTTTCAGAGCGCTTTAGTAGCATGCGTTAATAGAGCCCGCTTTTCCCAAGAATCCCTTCTTCTTAGCGAAGATCTATTTATGTTTTAGTGCGAAAGATTAAGAAGTGAGGGAAGATGGCAATATATCTTCCCCATGTGACCTTCCTAAGCCCTCAGTCTTAGCCCCTTTCTTCTAAGGGGGATCTCTGGCTAATTTAAGATAAAGCAACTAAGCATTCCTAACTAAATCACTAAGCGCATCGTTCCACAATCTCTGTCACATGCTGATAACGTACTTAACGGTTTGTTTTATGGCTGACGAATATATCAAAGCTGCAAGAATCTTACTGTCAGACCGCACACGAAGACCAAAGCGTTCTTGGAGACCTGACGTCTCTCCAGTTCATTATTTACATTAAAATCTTTCCTGGACCTATTAAAATATCCACAAAAGAAATGAAGTGAATAAGATGCAGTTGGAATGGGTTTTAAGAGGAGTATGTGAGATTTAAACAGGAGCGTCGGAAGCAGTAATGATTGGGTACTCCATGAATTATGTCGACAGAAAGATTGGCCATAAAAGAAGGTCTGGTTCGATCTTCAGTTACAAGAGAAGAGAAATTTCAGAATGGTAAAGGAATAAAACTAACGAAGTTTTGGTATTCTTTTGAATTCCTATTTAAACCTCAAGCATATGTTGCATTGAATTACCTCGGGGTTTTACCAACTACGGCGGAAAACCTCTGTGCTGTGCGAGAAAAGTCATCACTACTTCTCCGAATACATTCGCTGCAGATTTCCTCAGTCATTACCTAGTCTGAAATTTACTCTTAAAATTCTGAGATCCTAAAAGTCTCAAATTAAACCAGCTTGGGATGTTGAAGTGTGGATGGGATTGCGAGACCGCTGTCTTCACTTTCTCAACGAACATTCAACTGTTTAGATAGTAAGGCGTTTCATTTAACCTACTATTAAAATAACCTGACGGATGGTGGTAGAAGATGCACCAAAGAAATAAGGAACCAGTTATAGCAGCATAAACTATAAAAGGGAAAAATAATTCCTGAAAAAATTCTGAAGGCATAATTTGAGTTCTACTTGCTCCCATTTCCCAAGCATTGCCATTTTTGGTTCCTATCATCGCATCCTATTTGGTTCATATCACTAGTAAACGCCCCCGTCAAGCATAACGGAACTTAATTTAGTTTAAAAATATATATATTATCTCATATATCTCGTCTCCTTAGCACAAAACAATTCCGTCGTCAGATCATAATAATTCAATATCTATCTCACCATTATTTATAATATTTTTCTCACTTCGAGTCATGAAAGCCTACTGCACTTATATGGGATAATTAATTAAACCAACATTCAACAATGGCTTTAGTCGTCAAAGGGATGGGTTGTTTATGGCCGAGAAATGTTACGAATTTTCCGTGTATTTTACCAAATTTCTCGCATTTTCGAATTCGTATGAATGTTTCAGGATTAAAATAAGATTTCATGATCATTTTCCTTTCCTTTGTTTCAATTTCGTAGGACCATTGTTTCTAATTTAATTTTCTAAAAGAAGAAACCTCTGAAGGTAACGAAAACCTATTTTACGTACATTTCTTATGGAAAAGTATAGCAACTGATTATCCCCGTGCATTTATATGGGATGTCTCATGAAATCAATGTACAACAATTGCCTTGGTCTTCAAAGGGATGGGTCGTTTATTTCCAAAAAAAATTACGAAATTTACGTCTATTTTATCAAAGTTCTCTCAATTTCGAAATATTCGAATAAATCGCTCCAATTTAGATATATTTCGAATTTTTAAAAGTATTTCCACGTTAAAAACCAAACAGTTTATAAAAGCTAACATTTATTTTTGGTAATGATAATACGTTTTTTATATGATTTGAAAAACTAAAAACTACTTGTTAAGTTTCAATAGTAGAATACTTTCATCGAAATATTACATACAACTGTAGACCGCTGACAAGATCTGGACTACATTTGAAATTAATACAGCCAATTCTGAAACGTTCCTAGCAATTTTTCCGCAATAACAGATAAATTTAATTTAATTCTGTCCGATATTATGCTGTCATTTCCACCTACGTACCATTCATTCTCTTTCAGAGCGTAATTATCAAATTATATTAACCAATAATTTCACGATAATAACAATTTTTAATAGAATCCATTAAACACTGCTCGCAACGTGCCTTTCGCTCCACGGAATTGCATCTTAAATTATAATTAACGAAAGATTCCTTTCCTTTCGAACGAACGTTATCGACTTACTTTCTAATTAGCACCTGGCTTCGCGCATTCGAGAGCGTGTTTACTTTAAATTACAATTACTCATCCCGTGATGCTTCAATCTTCGAATCCTCGCTTAGAATTCATTTAATTGACGGAATTTCAGTCGCAATTAGAGGAAAATTTAAGATAATTCAGTAAATGATGCTCAGCTACTGGTCGTGAGGGTTTTTTCCGTGCACGCACACCACCAGCCATTTCTCGTAATGAGATTAGCGGTGTAAATGGAGAATCAGGAAGACTGTAGAATTGCAAAGTCGCTCCATCAAATTGCCTCTTCACGATATACAATTACGTCATTAGCGTAGTTACCGACGATACAAAGAGTTGAATAATTATTCAGAAATCTTGATTATTTCTTAAGAGTAGAGAATTCGGATGCTATGAGTTTTAGCATTTCTCGGGACATTAAAAATAAATGGATCGAAAGCGAATTCGACTGAAATAGAAAAATAGGAAATTATTCGAATATGTTACTGATTTCTTTAGAAAAATGATTAACCAGATTCTAAAACATAAATCAAATATAAAGCGAGTGCATAATGTTGTGTAAAATTATGAATTTAAATAGATTTCCGCAGGGTTTTCTGGCATGAATATTTATTGAAACATTTTTATTACTTCCCAGTGAAATGGTTTTAAAGTTTTAAGATTCAACCAAACCTTAAGATATGAAAGAGGGACGATGAAAATGAACGAGATTGTGAATCTTAATACAATATACGGAGTACGAAGGATTCTTTAAAAAATTAATAAAATACTATAAAACGAAAAGTGCCACATGAAAGTAGCAAATCGGTAACTTTAAACATATAAGTTGCTTCTGGTTGCTTATTCATTTCACCTAATTATATCCGCAACAGTATTTTTCTATATTATACTAGATAGAGGAGTGAATGACCTACAAGAAGGCCTATGCAAAACAGTGAAAATTTTGAATCCATCAGTGAGCTTAATAGTTGCTGACAACACACATTGTTGAAAGAACACATTGTAAGATTGCAACAATAAAGTTTTCAATTTTCAAGGAGCAACAGCAACTATTGTTGGATACAAAAATGCCTCCAAACTCTTAAAATACTGTTAACTCACTGATATAATTGTGAATTCAATTTTAGAGTTGCAACTTATTAGCAAACTTTAATCCATAACCTCTGGAATTAAAGTACATAACACCTCACATTAAACAATACCAGCAATCGAAAGATTACAACAATTAGCATTGCCGAATGAATTATTGCTGAGACTCAGTATGAATGCGATGCGAGGCAATAATAAGAATGTAGCGATTGTTGTTATCTCTTCCTGATATAATTGTTACAAACATATTAGTAGCACCTAGATTTATGCATCACAGCAAATCAAACATCACGAGTCAGCTGATTAATTCGTAAATCAAACGTTGAGGACACGATTGAGTTAAATGTCTGATGCTTACTCAAACAAAGGCTAGTCAACATGTTCCGCGCGACGTGTGAAAGCCAAGTAATTGTCTCACGACTGCCAGTGAACGAAAGAGAAATTGAATCGTGATTTAAAGTAAACGTGATTTAAATTTATTCGCGTAATCGGTGAAACTGACTGAATGAATAGATCGCAAACACGCGCGTTAAATGAAACAAAAAAAACCTTCAACTGCCGTTCGATGAGGACGTTGTCCCGCTGTCCAATGGTATGAAGTGCTTTCTGAGTATAGAATAATAACTGACCTTAACGTTTATTTCCATCCCTCGGTGAATCCATTCGGAGATCGACCGATTTCCAGTGCTGCTCCAGTGCCGAAGGTCTGAATCGGAAAAAAACGATTGAAATTGACGAATAATTATTATTTTCATAGCGCTAAAGCTGTTGCGCGAATATCGTTTGCACGCACAGAAACTTCCATAAGTTAAAGAGCTACAGGAATTCAGTCCATTTTGCATTTTGTGTGCGCTGGGAGAGGAAATGATTCCCGGAGGCTTTGAATCAATTTAAATCTCTTTTTGCAGTTAAATTTAACTCCGTTCAATATTCATTAGTAATTCTACTCAGTGGCGAATGCTCCAAAAGGGCAAACGCTCACATTAATAATAATCCAAGATCGATCCGGAACCGAACAGAAAACAGATAAAAACCGATATTTTTTGCAGTTAAAACTGAAAACGAATCGAAACTATTTAAATTCTTGAACCAGAACCGAAACTTGAAACCGTTATTTGCTCAGTTCCGATATTCGATTCCCAATAATGCACATTTAATTGAGTGTAATCAGAGGAAGGCTTGCTAAATATGAGTAACTACTACTTCCAACTGACTATTAACTATGAACATTTATTCTAAAATTTGGTGTAATGTAATTCATTTGAAAAGAAGATTGAAATAATAAAACCAAATTGCGGAAGTATATTAAATTATATTGGTCGCAGCAAAAAAATCGGTTCGAACCGGTTCGACGTTAGCAAGAGTTAAACCGGTAATTCGAAATTCGGTTTTCTCGTTGAACTGGGGAAAAATTTGGAACGAGAAAGGGAGAAAAAGACGGAACGAAGAGCCTGAGTAAAAAGTGGAACGAGAAGAAAAAAAACGGAGCGAAAACCGGAACAAAAAACCGGATTAGAAATCGAATAAAAGAGGAAGCAAAAACCGAAACGAAAAATAAAAATATTACAGATTGAAAAATAAAGTATTTCAGATTCATATTATACTGATTAGGACTTCAGCCTTTCCTTATAATTTCTAATGCTTAAATACCTTCTGGTAAAAAGCCAAGAATTTAATTCGAATCTCATGGAACAAAAAACAGTAAAATTCATCCAAAAAGTGAAGAATTTTGAAAATATTATCTAAGCTTTTAGAGCTAGCATAAGAAATCGGAAAGAATTTTTGTTTTAACATTAAATAGTTGATTACATGTCCCTTACAACCTTAAACTAATCTTATCTTTTCATGGTCTTGATTTTTCATCTCAGACACTGTTAACGCAATGTTCTGTATTCATAGGCTTGAAATCGTCTTTTCAAAGACTGATCATGTCACAATGAGGGTAAGTTTTGAACTACCTTTCCACAGCATTCAAAGAAATTGTCATGTAATACTAATATTTCACTCATCAATGAAACTCGTATATTTCATGACAGACTCACAAATTCGAAAGAAGAGGCGATTTGCTTGCGGATATAAAGACATCAAAGGATATTTACCCACCGAATCTGATGGTCCGTTCCCAATTCAGGCCATCCTCGGTAACCCAGACGATCTTTTTGCTACGAAATGATGTTCAGAAGTTCACACGCAACGCAAAAAGCTTCGAAAATCGAAACCTATGGAGACAGAATCAAAATATCAACATAAGAGATACTCAAGCATTGGATAGTGGAATTAATTCAGTAACTCAGAAAATACCAATCCAGCAACAAAAATCGTCTGTGCTATTAAATCTTAAGGTCAATTATTATGTAACCAATGAATATTAACATTAATTAATTTTTAGGTGATTAACTCATAAGTTAAGGATCAAAGTATGTATATTTTTGAATGATTTATGACGAAACGTAACGGTTTTCATTTAAATTTCAACACAAGTTGAAGGTTTTTCTAGTTGTAAATCGAGAAAATATTACCACTACTCAATTATTACGCTCAGAACGAAATGAAATGTCGTGATAATTATGATTAACGAATATTTGAAGTCATACAAGATGTGAAATTCCATCTTTAGCTCACTTTCCCTTTCGAGTTCACCCATCGTTATTTTGAATTAACAATAAAACCATAGTAATTTCCAGACATTTACAATTACGTATCGTTTGATTAAAGTCAAATAATTTTCACTTAAAATGACAACCGATTGAAAAGTTACCGATAATGTATCAGAAGAGCAAAGCCACGCCTAATTGGGATACTTTCCTTTCACTTATTATAGAACGCTAATTCTATAAAACGATCTTTAAATTAATATTTTGATTAAATTAATTTTAAAAACGGAAATCGCGATCAAGTAACATAAATTGTAACCGTCGCCTAAAAAAATTTCTAGCAAAAGTCCTTACCTCACAAAAACAAAAACTACACTGTCACTCAATCGGTTTAGACTTATCAAAATTTGAAATGGAGGGCTCTGATTGGTTCTTCTATTGCTAAGCCCCAAATTTCCATCTTGAGTTCCCTAAGTGACGGTTCCCCGATAAGAATTTGATAGAAAATACTAAGCCGTTTCATTTGACGTCTGTCTTGCAGTTTTCCCATCCAAAATCTTAATCATCCCTGAAACACTCTCCCTCTTATTGTGCCTAGCCAAAACGACTATAGCTGCTTTTCTTTGTACCCTCTCCAATTTCTTAACTAAACCTTTCTCATGTGGGTCCCAAACGCTATATGCATATTCTAGAATAGACCTTATTTAAGTTAGATACTTTTTCTATCTAGTATTCTTACTGCATTTCCTTAGATTTCTTACAAAAAAATCAAAAGCCTCATTGGCTTTACTTGCTATGAAATCAATGTGATTCACCCACTTCAAATCATTACAGAATATAACTCCTAAATATCGGACTTTTGAGAAAATTGGATTAACATCTATGAGAATCATTAAACAAAGTCCTTCATTAAAACGGGAATGGATGCAATTCCTGAATCTTTGCTTTACTGTAAAAAAACGCGACCATTCGGCAATTCGATATAACACATAAGATAAAAAAGTACTTCTAACCGCTTGGGAATTTGATAAACGTTTTCCTTTTAAGATTTGTAACTATTCGGTCAACAAAGTCACGTTTAAAAATTCCATTTTAATGCGTAACAACTGATCAAATTTCATAACTCACGACTATCAACAAATTCTATTACTGTGAAACTACTTTAAGCAAAATTATGTAAGGAAACAATGCATCACAACAAGAAATGTTCCTACTTTACTCTCTATTCTATAATTACACTATTTTTATACAAATTCATGTGTCAAAATAGAGTAAGCGTAGAATAAATATATATAAACTTCACTTACATGAATTATAAATTTCGTCTCATTTGTTGGAAAGAGAATTTCAGTGAATGGGCGCAATCATTTCGAGCTACATGAGGAAAAATAAACAGCAGATCAGCTCTCGAAAACGGAGCAATCGAGACGTTGATGTAAACTTAAAACATTGAACGCTGTAGCATACGTTCACTTCTTAAAGGTAAAAAATGGTATAAATATCATTAATGTTGGGCGTTATAACGCGTAGCAATTGATAAATGGAACTAATGCACAACTACGTTACAACTGTAGACGCTGTTATTGTCGAAATGTAATTCAAAAGAGTTAAGACAGTGAGCTATTGTTGCTTCAGGACTGCCACACATCTAAAGCTGGCATTGTTCATCACATACCTATAAGCTTTTCATACTATTCAACTCTTGAACAGCCTACGAAATGGATAAACAAATGCTAGTACGTTCATATGATCTACGTGCATGTAACCGATTCCATTGCCTTTGGACTTTTGTCTTATTTATGAAATTCTAACAGTCACATTACGTTTAATAATCATCAAAGCCCATTTACTGTTTATTTATCTTAAAATAGGACTCCTTTCGTTCGCATACAATGAACGATCGTCCTCATTTGTCGAATTAATAAAACGAAGCCATCCGAAGCACCTACAATCAATGCATTATCATTGAAAGTCACGATGTCAAACGGATAATTGCACACTCGAGTAAACTTTTCTAGTGGAAAATAAATTCTGAGGAAGCATACATACCTTGAGAAACATCCATTTCTCTCGTTTGCAAAAGTCAGCAAATACTGAGTTTCTTGAAGCATAAAATCACGATGAAGAGTGAATTCGTCCTCTGGAAGACACCAACTTCAGCGTTATTCCCCTTCGTATGTTTCCGGAACGTCCTTTATAATGCATTTTATCGCATAGGGTAATTGGCGGCACTAATTTCAGCACTAGACGAATTCATCAAACTTAATCCTGTTGTATTAAACACTTCATAAATTAGCCACACTGCACACGCACAGAACATTTGCAGTTCACACCTTGTTTCTCGAAAAAATACCGATTTCTAAGTGATTCGTTAACTCAGAAGAAACCGATTAACAAGTAATCAACACCAAACCCACAGTTACACTTTTTTGATGATTTAAAACGAGCAACTGTGCGTGCAGATACTTCTATACTCCACTAAAACAGCCATGTCACACGCTGACTAGCGAATTGCTAATTTTAGGAAATGAAGAAGTCGGAAATTTCAAGAATACGAACGAATGCCCTCCGAGTATACAATGCGATGAGCAATTCGTTCCGAGGTCAGGTAATCCCAACAGGTTTGCGAAGGAGAGTCCAAATTCTTTCGTTTTTCGTCGCGTGAGTTCGAATGTAACCCTGAAATAGAACGGAAAATGTGTAGTCAAACAAGAGCTGCTGCTTAGATCTTGCTTATACTTCAGTGCAGCAATCTTTAAGAGTAATTATTCCACACGCTAATTCAGTACTACGAGAGCATTAATTCTCGCATCGTGCGTTAACACAGAGAGCTAAACTACACTTGTTTTATTAGAGCTTTCGTAAATTATCAATGCCAAAGTATTTTATGAGGAGAATAAATCTTTCGCAAACATGTTTCGCTACATTCGGAACTGTCTTACATGGGAATAAGTGATTCCGAGGGAGAATACTTTAGGGTGTAACACTAAAATATTTGGGAACCCGTGCATTAGATGACCATCAGACTTGCTATCGACTTGACCAGAAAGGATGGTTGCTTAAAAATCCAGGAAGAAAACAACCTTGTATTTTCCATGTTGGGTTGTATTCTTCCTGGATATGACACTTTTCCTCAAGGTTGAGGTTAACCTCATCAGTTTTATAAACTTACTCATTACTTTTAAAGTGTCGTATCAACTTCGCTCATTATCAAAGAATGTCCCAGATAAACTAACTTAATTTATTGTTTTTATTCTTGATGTTATGTTTTCCATTCTATACTCTTATCATTCCCCCATTTGATGAATGAAATATTTATCATTAGTCTTTTGGTACGGGATAGAGAAAAATGTATCTTTTACATACTTTTGTCTCAATCTAGTTCATGGTTGTGATGTTATGAAATCTACTGAGACATGAGTCATACTGAATAATGGCATTATTTAAGGTTTCTCCTTACGCAATGTTACGAAAAGTGTTACTCATTGTGATGCATTAACGGGGTATTGTTCTCCTTATGACACTCTGGATCAGTGAGGAAAGCAAGCACAAACAACCTCACTCCCCATCTTGCCTAGTATGCCTCATTTCCCTTCTAGCTCTTCGTAGCTGATGGTAGAGGGAATGAGGTCCCAATTTTGTCTGTCAGTTTAGTTTTACTGATAGAAAACCACGCAATGATTTTGGGTGTAATTTAAACAAGGCTTAACTAACCGGAGACAGTGACCTAAATTAAATAATTGAGTGCAATGGAAATGTTTTACATTTTAAATTAAGATTTATACCACGCGAGTCGCCAGTGGTGTATGTGAGGGGGTGTATAAACACCAATATCCTATTAACGTCTCTGATGCTATGCGGTAAGAACCACCAAAAGTGACCATCGGTTTTAGCGATAAACTCCTTGCAACGCTTTGTCGATGCCTATTTGTGATCACTCTCGTTGTTAACTGGAATTACAACTCCAAACCTCCCAAACCCATATTACGTCTCCTCTGAACCCATAGCGTCCTTTGAAGATTTGATGCCAAATATTTCCTCCCTTCATCTGCTATTTTGTATTCAATTCGAACCAGTAGATGTTTAAGTATTCATTTGATTTGCCTTGTATGCACTTCTCGCTATTGAGCGTTAACTTAAAGCACAATATTTAGAGCAAATAAATCATAGCACTAGCAGTTTTTTCTTTCCTGTAAAGTGCAAATGCCATTACGGATACGCGATAAGTTTCAAGTAATTTTCGTAAAAAATTTAAGGACGCCTAATCTAAATCAAGGTGAGATTAAGAAATAATTGTTTCACAGAACGGGATTCCAATCATCATCCCCCTGATGACAGCCAACTGCAATCCAATTCCGTTTTTAATTCCAGGTTAATTCTCCAGGCGGCGTAAGAGGTTGTCATCGCAACTGAATTAGGAGAGAAGAGGGTTGGTCTCGTAACATGGTAACAAGTCGAGAGATTCAGCCGCGAAAAACCAGGGGATTCCATTAAGTATGCTTTTAGTCTCAGTCACTGTAAAAATAGGTGAGCGGATAATTATTTCTGCTGATAAGAATTTCCACTATAAGCTTTTCATACTATTCAACTCTTGAACAGCCTACGAAATGGATAAACAAATGCTAGTACGTTCATGTGATCTACGTGCATGTAACCGATTCCATTGCCTTTGGACTTTTGTCTTATTTATGAAATTCTAACAGTCACATTACGTTTAATAATCATCAAAGCCCATTTACTGTTTATTTATCTTAAAATAGGACTCTTTTTCACTCGCATACAACAGACACTCGTCCTCATTTGTCGAATTAATAAAACGAAGCCATCCGAAGCCCTATGTCTTACAATCAATGCATCATCATTGAAAGTCACGATGTCAAACGGATAATTGCACACTCGAGTAAACTTTTCTAGTGGAAAATAAATTCTGAGGAAGCATACATACCTTGAGAAACATCCATTTCTCTCGTTTGCAAAAGTCAGCAAATACTGAGTTTCTTGAAGCATAAAATCACGATGAAGAGTGAATTCGTCCTCTGGAAGACACCAACTTCAGCGTTATTCCCCTTCGTATGTTTCCGGCACGTCCTTAATAATGCATTTATCGTATAGGGTAATTGGCGGCACTAATTTCAGCACTAGACGAATTCATCAAACTTAATCCTGTTGTATTAAACACTTCATAAATTAGCCACACTGCACACGCACAGAACATTTGCAGTTCACACCTTGTTTCTCGAAAAAATACNAAAAAGGTCGAAGAAGTGACTTACGCGTGTGGGAGTAGATATGTATTTAAAAGAAATATGCTCTTAACTTAACTTAACTAATTAAACTTAAGAGAAGAAGTATTTTCGGAAAGAAGACAAAAATAAGGTAAGGAAACAAACGATGAACTTTAGTAAAACCAAATTAATGCCAGAATGATATTGTTAACGAACATAAGCAATTTCCTCAGAAGGCCATTATCTCGCTAATCAAAATGTTTGCCTAAATCAATATGTTATTCAACCGATCGGATTTTTTTCCTTTTTTGTCCACAGAAGTCACGGTAAGTTTGATTTTCGATGTTCTAGATATGTATTTACCTCCAATGACCTCTTCTAACGATAACACATCAGTCCAAGAATCGCTATGATGAAACATGTTGGGAGCGCCTTTTAATTATCGCACGCCCGGGTAGCAAAGACCAGGTCACAGCTATCTTAATTAATGAAAAATAGGTGATTGCTTATTAAATACGTAGTCGTATATACCGCAAAGCGCACATTTCACCAAGAATAGCTAGATACTAAATTATATCTTTTATGGAATATACTATTGATTGCAAACAGTTGAGGAAAAAGGGAGTTTATAAAGCATGTAAAGTTACAAATGATCATTAGTTATGTTACATACTTCACGAATCTTCTCAGCACGATCATAACTGTGGCCGTAAATACATTAGACGAGAAGCCCTTTAAATAGCCTACCAGCCCACGCCAAATTATAGGAGGGGCTTTTAAAAAATTGTGATTGATAATGATGGAATTAATTTACAGGAATGAAGCTTCACCGCTTTTTATGATTCTAAAGTAAACTAAGACCGAGCGATATTGGCTTCCGCATTGTTGCTTGGATACAATAATGAGCATTCTTGTCAAATTCTCACTCACTACGGTGAGGCGTAACAATAGCAATTAGCAACTGTGGTTGCGGAGTAGTTACTGTGCTAGTACTCTAGCCCAAAGGTCCCGGGATCGAATCCCGGCTAGTAGGATTTTTCCTGAAATCGTTGTATGTGTTTGCAAACAACAATTATCAAAATGCCTGTATGCCTGTATACTGTGCTAGTACTCTAGCCCAAAGGTCCCGGGATCGAATCCCGGCCAGTAGGATTTTTCCTGAAATCGTTGTATGTGTTTGCAAACAACAATTATCAAAATGCCTGTATGCCTTCCTGTTTCAATTAGAGAAATAAATAAAATAAACAGCAGAACAATGACTGTCTCTAGGAAACCATCCGAGCGCCCCTGATAGTCCAGTCAATTTATACACAAAAGAGGGTTTGACCTTGCAAAAGGTCACGTAATTCTAATTTTTTTAATATGTTGTTAGGACCTATGTAGATAGTAGGAAACAAAATTTTGCAAGATTAAAAGACCTGTTCGAGCTGCGCTATTCCAAAAAACATTTTTTTTGCACTTTTTTCGGTTTTTGCTAAACATCTCCTAAAGTGTGCGTCCTACAGAAAAAATTAATCAATTGTGTATTAACGTAGATAAAATTTCCTACATTTTAAGCTCAAATGTAACTCCATACGCCCAGAACTTTTTGAGATATGGCTCGTAAAATATTGGAAATGTTTAAAAGAATAAAAAACGTGTATTTCGCCAAATATCGGGAGAAATACTCATTCTACGAGGAAATTTATAAGACATGACCTTGCAGTAAATTTATTACGCTTTCGTTTAAATTCAAAACAATGCTCGTACACTCAATAGTTCCTTCGAAAATGGCATAAAAGTAAAGTTGTGCAAAAGTGGAATATTAATGATACGAAGACACCGAGACGTACCACAATCATCTCATTCTTCCTCCGCATGAGCCATAATATCCCCTCTGGACATACGGGCACCGTATTCCTTGTTTGCAGCGCCGCCCTGGCAATCATACCGTGCACCAGCGATAAATCCTCCGTTTGTCCTGTTTCGGATCCACAAGTGGTCGCGGTGCACTTAAAAAGGGTCAGCAGTGGGCCATCCATCGTCCCTCCGCTTGGGGACGATCTTCGGCGCTGCGACAGCCACGGACATTCCTCCGAGTCCGAGTGATGGATGATGCAGAGACGTCTTCCAAGGCGCCCTCCCTCCGAGGGGGTCCGTAACACAATTTACGGCCCTCCTCTAATTAACGCTCATTTCGCTGAGGAATGAAAACATCCTCTTGACTCATCTCCACATTTGAGGGTCTTCATTTGAAGTTTGAGCGCGGTAGTCAATTAAGCCGCTGGGAAAAGCCCTCGAAAGTTGTTTTTTCTTCGTCCTGCTCTTTAGCTTTAAGCCCATTGGTGCAGTAGGCGTCGGGTGTTCCTATGGGATTCTCTACACAAGATGAAGATGTCCAGGAGTTGGAAATGGTCCAGCGACGGACACATAGATTGCTCCAAGCGTAAGGATGCTGCAACTCAGCGCTGTTGAAGTAGTCGTTCTGGGGATACGAAAGCTCAACTCTGCCCTTTGAAATTGATATAAGTTATTGGTAATTGAAAGGCAGTTCTAGCGATGATTTAATTAACCCTCTGGCGTGATCAAGCGATCACGCCAGTCGTTAAGGGGGTTAAGACGTTTTTTTTTTCACTACTCGTCAATTCAGTGAACAATATGATAATACAAGGGAAGTCTCAAGGCATAAGGAGTTCTCAAATTTTTCTTTAACGCCTAATTGTTTCTTTCAAATAATTTAGAAACGGTAAGCAAATAGTATAATATATTCTACCGCAAAGAATTCAACTGAAAGATTAAGAGATTTATGTTCTAATTCTTAACAATAGAGACGCACCTTTCTGCCAATCCCGCTATATAATACTTCATCCCGAAATTTAACAAATGTGATTAAATTGATATATATCAAGCCTAATTTCTTAAAAAATATATAGAATAAGTATAATTACACACATGTCAGTCACAATGTTCCATTCCGGGGAATATTCTCCTTCCTTCCAGTTTTAGCACGAATTTTCCTACTTCGGTGAAAGCGGTTCCGGATTCGATTCCTGGTGGGAACACACGTGCGAAATGATCTTAGCCGGTGAAGCATTTTAAAAATGACTAGGTGTAAGAATATTCTCAATGCACTGCCATTTCCTACTCTTCTACATGTATCCATCGCTTTAGATTTCAGGAATATACAAACGTATTTCCGTACATTATATTAATTTTGATACGGTAATCAATGCAATGAGCCCCTCTTTTCGTTTGCCGGCATTGCTTGCAAACCAAAATCGGATGAAATTCAAAACGAAATGTTCTCTCGCCTTCTTCCTCATAATCATCATCAGGAGAGAGATTTCTGAATTGGTTTTGCAAAAGTAGAGTCTGGCTATACACTAGAGAAGTACGAGGGTCATCGAGAAAGTTCTAACCGTTTCGAAATAAAAATTTCGTTTATTATCTTTAGATGATGTTTTTTGAGTTACACGTTTATTTACGCGAACAAATATTGTATTATTTTAACGCGAACGACTATTTTATTAATTTAAAAAGAATATTTACTTATATTTTAATTGAAACAAGTTTTCACTTCTGTGGTCTAAAATGATCAACAAAATTAGTAGGTGAATAGCCCTTTTTCAATTTACAGACAGCATTAAGCGTGATTTATGTTTCTAATGGATCGACAGGATGAAACACAACGATTATACAAGTGCAAAATATCGAGACATCGAATCTAGCCAACTTCGTAGTATATGAATCTTGTAAAAACATTTTCATACTGTGTCTTGACTAAAACGATATTATTGTTAACTTATACAACTCAAAGTTGTAGTTAAAAATGACGAACTACATCTTTTATTGCTTGAAAATATACTTTTTTAAAGTTCACACGTTATAATTAAAATTAATCCACAGGAAGTAGCTTTCCAGTATTTAATATTTACGAATACAATAGGGTTGAATTATACACAAGATACATAAAATACGGAAATATTAAGTAAAACTTCGGGAGGTCGACCTGTACATGGGTTTGACCTATACACGAGCATATATGGTCATAAATAAAGCCAGGTTATCTCTCTCCCTCTCTCTCTCTCTCTCTCTCTCTCTCTCTCTCTCTGAGGTCCTAACGAGCCTTTGTGTTTGGAAAGTCCGGAACTACCCTTCATAATCCATTCCGGATTATTGGTATCATAGAGAAGTTCTCATAGGAAACTGCACGTGAGAGAGTCCAAAATTAATAAGATGTTAGCCTTGGAATAGATAACGACGCGGAAGATCTCCACGGTTTATTCAGAGGTGGAATATTACAGATATTATCAACATATGTGAGGCGTTAACCCTATGCCCTTGACCTCCCTGCTATTGTCATTGGGATAGAATCTTCACGTCTAGTTTGAGAAAATTATATATTTATAAATATCTTGTATTTCTGGTAATATTTTACAAGTATTTCTTCCTTTAAATCTTCAGTCATACATATTGAATGGATTCAGCCATACTTTGGGTTTGGCAGCCAAGAAGACACTTGGAAAAGAAAGCGATTTTCTTTATGTACCTCTTGAATGAATGTCTACATAGAAATGTATTCTGAGGTATATGTGCGTCCTACAGAAAAAATTAATCAATTGTGTATTAACGTAGATAAAATTTCCTGCATTTTAAGCTTAAATGTAACTACATACGTCCAGAACTTTTTGAGATATGGCTCGTAAAATATTGGAAATGTTTAAAAGAATAAAAAAAATCGTTTTAGTCGTGTATTTCGCCAAATATCGGGAGAAATACTCATTCTACGAGGAAATTTATAAGACATGACCTTGCAGTAAATTTATTACGCTTTCGTTTAAATTTAAACCAATGCTCGTACACTCGATAGTTCCTTCGAAAATGGCATAAAAGTAAAGTTGTGCAAAAGTGGAATATTAATGATTCGAAGACACCGAGACGTACCACAATCATCTCATTCTTCCTCCGCATGAGCCATAATATCCCCTCTGGACATACGGGCACCGTATTCCTTGTTTGCAGCGCCGCCCTGGCAATCATACCGTGCACCAGCGATAAATCCTCCGTTTGTCCTGCTTCGGATCCACAAGTGGTCGCGGTGCACTTAAAAAGGGTCAGCAGTGGGCCATCCATCGTCCCTCCGCTTGGGGACGATCTTCGGCGCTGCGACAGCCACGGACATTCCTCCGAGTCCGAGTGATGGATGATCCAGAGACGTCTTCCAAGGCGCCCTCCCTCCGAGGGGGTCCGTAACACAATTTACGGCCCTCCTCTAATTAACGCTCATTTCGCTGAGGAATGAAAACATCCTCTTGACTCATCTCCACATTTGAGGGTCTTCATTTGAAGTTTGAGCGCGGTAGTCAATTAAGCCGCTGGGAAAAGCCCTCGAAAGTTGTTTTTTCTTCGTCCTGCTCTTTAGCTTTAAGCCCATTGGTGCAGTAGGCGTCGGGTGTTCCTATGGGATTCTCTACACAAGATGAAGATGTCCAGGAGTTGGAAATGGTCCAGCGACGGACACATAGATTGCTCCAAGCGTAAGGATGCTGCAACTCAGCGCTGTTGAAGTAGTCGTTCTGGGGATACGAAAGCTCAACTCTGCCCTTTGAAATTGATATAAGTTATTGGTAATTGAAAGGCAGTTCTAGCGATGATTTAATTAACCCTCTGGCGTGATCGCTTGATCACGCCAGTCATTAAGAGGTTAAGACGTATTTTTTTACTACTCGTCAATTCAGTAAACAATATGATAATATAAGGGAAGTCTCAAGGCATAAGGAGTTCTCAAATTTTTCTTTAGCGCCTAATTGTTTCTTTCAAATAATTTAGAAACGGTAAGCAAATAGTATAATATATTCTACCGCAAAGAATTCAACTGAAAGATTAAGAGATTTATGTTCTAATTCTTAACAATAGAGACGCACCTTTCTGCCAATCCCGCTATATAATACTTCATCCCGAAATTTAACAAATGTGATTAAATTGATATATATCAAGCCTAATTTCTTAAAAAATATATAGAATAAGTATAATTACACACATGTCAGTCACAATGTTCCATTCCGGGGAATATTCTCCTTCCTTCCAGTTTTAGCACGAATTTTCCTACTTCGGTGAAAGCGGTTCCGGATTCGATTCCTGGTGGGAACACACGTGCGAAATGATCTTAGCCGGTGAAGCATTTTAAAAATGACTAGGTGTAAGAATATTCTCAATGCACTGCCATTTCCTACTCTTCTACATGTATCCATCGCTTTAGATTTCAGGAATATACAAACGTATTTCCGTACATTATATTAATTTTGATACGGTAATCAATGCAATGAGCCCCTCTTTTCGTTTGCCGGCATTGCTTGCAAACCAAAATCGGATGAAATTCAAAACGAAATGTTCTCTCGCCTTCTTCCTCATAATCATCATCAGGAGAGAGATTTCTGAATTGGTTTTGCAAAAGTAGAGTCTGGCTATACACTAGAGAAGTACGAGGGTCATCGAGAAAGTTCTAACCGTTTCGAAATAAAAATTTCGTTTATTATCTTTAGATGATGTTTTTTGAGTTACACGTTTATTTACGCGAACAAATATTGTATTATTTTAACGCGAACGACTATTTTATTAATTTAAAAAGAATATTTACTTATATTTTAATTGAAACAAGTTTTCACTTCTGTGGTCTAAAATGATCAACAAAATTAGTAGGTGAATAGCCCTTTTTCAATTTACAGACAGCATTAAGCGTGATTTATGTTTCTAATGGATCGACAGGATGAAACACAACGATTATACAAGTGCAAAATATCGAGACATCGAATCTAGCCAACTTCGTAGTATATGAATCTTGTAAAAACATTTTCATACTGTGTCTTGACTAAAACGATATTATTGTTAACTTATACAACTCAAAGTTGTAGTTAAAAATGACGAACTACATCTTTTATTGCTTGAAAATATACTTTTTTAAAGTTCACACGTTATAATTAAAATTAATCCACAGGAAGTAGCTTTCCAGTATTTAATATTTACGAATACAATAGGGTTGAATTATACACAAGATACATAAAATACGGAAATATTAAGTAAAACTTCGGGAGGTCGACCTGTACATGGGTTTGACCTATACACGAGCATATATGGTCATAAATAAAGCCAGGTTATCTCTCTCCCTCTCTCTCTCTCTCTCTCTCTCTCTCTCTCTCTCTGAGGTCCTAACGAGCCTTTGTGTTTGGAAAGTCCGGAACTACCCTTCATAATCCATTCCGGATTATTGGTATCATAGAGAAGTTCTCATAGGAAACTGCACGTGAGAGAGTCCAAAATTAATAAGATGTTAGCCTTGGAATAGATAACGACGCGGAAGATCTCCACGGTTTATTCAGAGGTGGAATATTACAGATATTATCAACATATGTGAAGCGTTAACCCTATGCCCTTGACCTCCCTGCTATTGTCATTGGGATAGAATCTTCACGTCTAGTTTGAGAAAATTATATATTTATAAATATCTTGTATTTCTGGTAATATTTTACAAGTATTTCTTCCTTTAAATCTTCAGTCATACATATTGAATGGATTCAGCCATACTTTGGGTTTGGCAGCCAAGAAGACACTTGGAAAAGAAAGCGATTTTCTTTATGTACCTCTTGAATGAATGTCTACATAGAAATGTATTCTGAGGTATATATTTAGTATTTCTGTTCATTTTCGAACCAGAGAAATTGATAATCTTATTAGGTGGCACTGTTACACTCGCTAATAGTTAGCAAGTTTCTGCCAAACAGTGCAATTCAATGATTGGCAAACGATTTACTGCTATCCGAAGTTTTTCAGCGGTTAAAATCGTCTTTCCATTGATTTCCAACGTTACGCATGATAATCATGATAACCACATGAAGAGTGTAAATAGTTACCTTAAATTTTCGTTGCTATTGGTGATATTCCATTATAAAGCAACGTATAGAAACTTAACAGTCAGAGCTTTATTACGAACAAGATATTCACGGTAACAACCAAAAAAATTCAGTGTTTTGAGGACCTTGTATTGAACTTGTTAGCTTTTTATAAGGGTATTGCCACGTTTTTAGTTGATCTTTTGTTTTTAAATCTCAAGCAGTCCGGAGTGGTGGCAGAAATAATCGGTAGATTGGTTTCTTGGGCTATTTAAGACATACCAAGGGCGTGGATTCTGTTGGACTGAATATCTTGTACGACCATTCTAATGCAAGTTAAGTTTGGCGTCACATCATCTGATAAATCAGGAGCACCACCAAAACATCTACGAAAAACGTCAAAAAGTTTAACTTCACCGTGGAATGTAATATATGCTCATCGGTAAAAGTATTATTTTGTACTGATGTGTTACAATAACGCGTAAATATTTTAGTGCATTGTTGTAAATATTTGACAATCGGTGAGTTTACTCTTGCAACAATCGATCATTTACAACAATGCACTTATATTATTCTGTCCAACAATAAATTCTACCCTACTGGATCTTTTTAACGGAAATCGTCGGAATTTTTTCGATCCCTTGAATTGTTTATCAGTCGCTTTTAATTAAGAAATTGATTGTGTTATGATATAACTCAGATTCTTGGTGCCTTCGTAAATGGCAATCAGGAAATGTAAAATAAAGATCGGTCTTTTTCAACTCTCTGTGTTATGATGAGTATGTCTCTTATACTGGTAGTATTGATCAAAGCGCTTCCACGGCTGAGGTCATTTCGCACATAAGAGCCTCCACCGGGAATCGATCCCGCGACCACTTCCACTTACGGCGAACGAGCAGCCCACTTGGCTATCCGGGAGTCTAGTGAGTCTCTTGCAAAGTATTATTAGGTACACAAATAAACACGTGGCGTATTCTATCTCTCCGTAGCTTCGTGGCCCTTAAATTCCCAACTTAACGCCTTTTATGCAACCGATTTTGACCTCGTCTTCCACTTTGTCCATTTCTTAACACACTAATTTCGATTACTTGATTTAGCGCTTACCTCCCTACACCAATCCAATTTCGACTATGTTCGTGATGCGTTTAATCCTCGTATGTTGACGCTAGGTACATACATTCATGAATTATGTGTCACTGATTTATATAATAGTATAAAGTGCATGTACATCATTTTTGTAAACTTTGTATTCGATTTACCATTACTTTTTTATAGTTCTTTTGAACTAATTCATTATGTGCTCTGTGTTTGTTTATTTACTCCGTCCTTGTGGGTGTTTTCCCGCACAGTGGAGTTTTTGTTTTCTTCAACCTTCAATTAAGAAGATAATTTCACAGAATCAAGTGAAGTATTGTGGAAATTTATAATGGAAAGTCACTTCATTTCTAAGTGTCATTCGAGAAAATAATTCCCCCCCACAAACCCAAACTTTTTTGTGCTGTATTATTTCTCATTTAACTCTAAACATTAAATATAACTTATGTATTAACAATTGAGGTTAAGTGGAAGAGAGATCAACTTGGCCTAACCTCGCCTTAATAATGAAGTTATACATTCATTCATTCATTCTTTCAGTATTTGACCGACACCTTCCGTCGGCCTCAGTTATTCAAGGAAAATATATCCTCTCCCACCATTTATAGGCATTTTTCGCTTTTTCCATCGTCCCATTTCAATTTATTAACATCATAACAATCTGATGTTATTAATATCCCTTTTGAAAACGATTGCCAGGGAAAAAATTCACCCCTTGAAAAGAATCAACTCCAGTACGAGCCGGCCACTGATTTTCAGAACCTTAACACTTTAAAAAACAAATATGAGTTAAATTTTCCCCAATCAATTGCCAAAATTTCAGTTAGTATTCCATCAAAGTGTTCGGAATTAATTTTCTGTAATCAGTGATAGATACCGCATCCAAACATGAATGCTTCACAATGATAATATGCCTCACCATTGGCCATAGAAACAAGAGATGTTTTTCGATGAATGAGTGGGTTAATTTCACAGTTCATTTGGTAATCACGCTCTCTTAGAGTTATGTATGTGACTGGAGTGTCATTATTACTTTAGAGTGGATATAAATTCCATTCCACTGTCGTAGTTGAGAATCAATTGGAAGTCCCACCTCTGCATCACGGTAATATATTTCAATGCAACGCCTCTCATTGATTGGATGGGTACTATAGACTATCAACACTGTATCAAGTGTAATTATCTTAGAGAGGGGCTGCGCTAAAGTCTTTGTGTCTCTGTCTGCAGTGATATAACCGATGCTAATGGGCTTTCCTTAATTAACACGTGGACTCTCTTGCAATCACAGAGTTTAATTGCAATGGGGCTCGTTGTCTAACTGAATCCAGCCCTTTGGAGAAGGTTATTTTCACCTTTAGCAGTATTGGGTCAAGCCTCTATGATCTTAACAGCTCCGAATAACTTAGTTTACATCCAAGCACTTTTATTTTACGTCAAAGCATTCCGAGAAATAAACCAAACGGGGAAAAACGGATAGTTTTTGAGATAAACAGTTAATCACACCAATACGTTCCTTACGGAAAATTTTGCTGGTAGCACAATCGTTCAGCCAGTGCCGAATTCCAAAAAAACTCTTTATTTTTATTGTCAATGTTGTTATTATTATCATTGTAGGCACTTTAAGTTACCAGCCAGGTAGTAGATAACAATCAGATCAAGTAGCAACCAGAGAACTATACTCTATAACAATGCAGATCCTCCTCTGCCAGCAATGGAGGAACACATGATATTCATGCTTGAATTTCGACGAAGAAATGAAAGATTCAGATTGAAGATAAGATTCCGGTTTCGATCCCCGTAGCCGGGAATCGAACCGGGGTCCCCCACTTTCCGGGCAGGTGCTCTGACCTCTAAGCTACCACGACAGAACGATCTCTCCTTCACTTTCTTAGGCTATGATGGTACTCTGTGTGCTATGGAGGACCCATCAAAGATGGCACCACCCCTGCAATACGTATTTACATTACAATCCTGAGTGAAATTTCATTACGCCTGTACATAAATCATAATCTTTCGATTTATAAACGACTCTCAGGTATTTAATCAGGCAGAAATAGTCTTACAGTTTATGATGACCTCGGTTATAACCCTCAACTCGGATAATAGCTCATATAATAACTCATAGGGCCCTTACTATTCCTAATCTTTATAAATGATTTGGCGAGTGGAATGAAATCAAAAATCAAGCTTTTTGCTGAAGGTTGTATAATTTATAGAGAAATAAATAGTGAGGAAGATAGTAAAATACTGCAAGATGACATTCTAAGAGTTGAAATGTGGGCTTCGAAGAATGGAATGATGATAAACGCGAAGAAAAGTAATCATATTACATTTACAAATAAAAGGAAGGAGAGAGAGATTAGCTAAAGTTAAGCGGTGAAAAAATTCCAAAAGTAAATTAATGCAGATATTTAGGGGTTATACTAACGAAAAATTTGGACTGGAGTACTCATATAAACAAAATTATTTCAAAAGCATTTAAAAATTTACATTTCGTGATGAGAAATCTAAGGGGTAGTAGTAGGAACGCGAAAGAATTAGCATATAAAACAATAGTAAGACCGCTACTAGAATATGCGACCAACGTATGGGATCCTCATGATAAACTTAACATTAAAAAGATAGAGAAAGTACAAAGAAAAGCAGCTAGATATACATTAGGGAGACATAAGAAAGAAGACAGCGTTACAGAGATGTTGGAGACGCTCGGTTGGGAATCACTGGAAAAAAGGCGAAGGATTAATCGATTAGTAGGCATATTTCAGGTAAGAAACGGAGGAGAGGCATGGGCAGAATTAAAGGACAGGATAGAGGAACCACATTATATTGCTCGGGGGGATCATGAACATAAGTTTAAGCTTAGGAAACAACGAACAGATATCGCGAAGTATTCTTTTATAAATAGAGGAGTAAAAGACTGGAATATGTTACCTGAAGAGGCCTTCAAACCCTACCCGAAAAGCAGAAAAGACTTCAGAAAAATTTGCTTTAAATTACTATAAAATATTGTAAGATTGTTGTTTTAGTTTACTGTATCTATTGCATTGTATAACGCTGCCACCAGACTATATTAACTGTGGCAATAAATAAACAGATAAGTTTTTTTGTTCATGGTTTGGGCAGCTGTGCTTGGATAAATCGTAGAGTGGTGAAAGACTTCATCTAAGGGATGAACTTAGGAGGGCTAAATTTGATTTGATTAATTGTGTATGTTGTATTATTATTGTATGATTGACAAGAGTATTAGTGTATCCGACAGCGTCATTGTTTTGTGTTGTATTTTTAGGTGAGGGTGGAAATTACTTTGTCCTAATCTTACCACCGGAACATTGTTCTATTTGTAAGATTATCTAAATAAATAAATAAATAATAAAGAATCTGCCGCTTTGATCGATTGATTTTATTCCCACGAAGATTTTTGTTTGTTGGTGGTGGAGTGGTTAGCGAGCTGGCGCTCCAACAATGGTCCCGGGTTCGATTCCCGGCAAATCGGATTTTTCCTGTTAGGGAATGCTTATTTGTGATCGTGATAAATAATAAAATATATGTGATTGGGATCCTCCTGGTCCCATTATAGAAATAATAATACTAAATCTAGATTAACGAGTCTTTTTCGCCAACCTTTAGAAGGAGAAAATAGTAAAAATGAGTAATTGCTGTATTATTGTGAAGTATTTTCATATGATTCTTATTTTTCTCTGTAACCTGGATACAGTGGCTTTCGGTGTAAAAAGTTTACGGTATAGAAACATAGATATTCAAAATGAGGGAGTTATATTATTAATAAAGGGAAATAAGGGTCTGGGAATATTACCTCTCCAAGGTTGTTATTTTCTAGTGGTAGATGATGTGGATGGACATGACAAGAATTGAGACTGTACTTCACAGTATTGGAGGGAGTAGAAGACCGATATATATGATTGGAGACACGAAAGTCAACTAGATAGGTCAACATTAGGGAAGAGAAACTATGTTCTGAGATCCGACTGGAGGCAAGCTTGAGGGTAGAAGAGAAGTGTGTAGGAATACGTTTCGGATGATATATGAGATTATGAATAAGATAGTTCAATGTCAGGATCGCAAGAGGGGAGCTGAAAATATGAAGTAATGAAGATCTGGTAAGAAGGATGAGATCACAAAGTTAGGGAAAGATATTACTCGACTGAAAAAAGATAAAAGTGCTGATTAATAAAACACAATATGACTCCAATCTGCAGTGATTAATTAAGAATCTTTGAAGCATGTGATAGATTATTTAGAAGCTGTGTGCATTTCTTCCATGGCAACGATAATTATTTTAGCTCTGCGGCTGTATTAGCAACGAAATGTTCCAGTCTATTTTGAATGGGTTTTAGAACACATTCAGTAGTCGCCGTTCTGGTAAAGATACGAAAATTGAGTGTGCGTGAAACATGTGCGTACATGTGAGAAGGTTCTCTCGATGTTTTATAACAGTTCCTTCAACTTATCCTCATCTTTACAGTTTTGTCAGTTACTCTACTAAGTGTAAAATAAAGCCATTTTGTGTTCAATTAATTTGAAGCAAATATGCAGGTTTTTTTGCGAGGAATTCCAGGTAAATTAAGCTGAAAATAATTTCGAAGAGCCCTCGGTGGATATAACTTTCCTTAAAAACTGATGAGTTGGTTATTCCTGTGCACGACGAAGGATATACGTAGAACATTCATAAAGTTCGAGTAAGAGACTCATTGTCGTTCGTAAAAAGCTATTTCTATCCTGTCATTGTTGTGCGCCTGAAACTGGTAAGACCTTTCATTGTCGGATACTTCCAACAATCCTTCCGCCGCTCCAAATATTGTAAAGAAAATTAATCGGTATATTTCTAACAATGCTTCCAGCGCGCATAACAGTAGTAAGACATTTATTTGTTGAATACTTACAACAATGCTTTATGATAATCCCGTTCGGATACATTTCAATTAAAGGCCATCAGAGGAGCAATAAAGCCTGATTCTGTTACCCTTTTGAGCGCTCACTTATTTTTCTGTATTCAGAGCCGGATATTTTTGATCCCACGGTTTCACTTTCGTCTAAAATAAAGCTGGTTGAGCCGAATTTCGGTTGAGATGTAATCCTCTCAACCCCATTCCGATACCACCGATTTAGTACCGAAGTAGGAGTAACACCTCAATTATTACTCAATCATTGCGGAGTTGTGAGGGCTTCGACTTTACCCAAACAACCGAACCGGATGTGAGCACGACCTTCCCAAATCGTGTGGAAAATGGCGCCGTAATTTTCAAGATGGCGGAGGCGTATAAGAAAAGACCAAGGAAAAGACTCCCACTCGCAGGGACATTTCGTAACTCATTTTTTTGTCGGGTCCAAGAGAGAGAGAGAATCCGGTTGCTTTAACGGTAGCATAATGATGGATAAATAACTAGGCAGGGAAACGGCGACTGTCCTTTTTTTTCAAAGGGCTCCTCGAGTGAAAAAACCAAAGGCCTCAAGGTGGGGATGAGAGCTGGGAGCCATGCCTTCAGGGCGCCTCTGGTGAGTGACGTCGGAACTACAAATGAGAGGACATCGACTATAGGAGAGCTAAATAAGGAAACGTAAATGATATGTAATGGAAGAAGCCTCGCAATTTGAGTCAATTAAGCGATACCTCATTCCTTGGCAGCTGCCTTTCTATACACTGCTGATACTTAAGTCCGACTTGGCAGCAAAAATGGCATTCTGAGGCATATAGATGTCTCTGGAAGCCTTAATGGCAAAACCCCTTCTCTCCGTTGGCATCATTCAAAAGGGAGATTTTTTTGCGGTTGTGTAAATCTCCGGGAGAGTGACCATCTGTACTCGAAACTGCTGCAATCCGTGCAAATAAAGTCGCTGGTGGTAAACACCGAGACGGAGTGACGGATACCAGGGTGGCATTGGCAAATTCTTGTCAGTCGCGTGACTGATGACCGCGTGCGAATTCAATCCGAAATGGCTTTAGAGCCTAAAATTTCCTCCAATTTAATCGGACGGGCCCATCTAGAAACGACGGTCTTATTTTCCTATTAACGCGCGATTTGCAGGACCATTTTGGGTGAAATGAAGATTGTAATATATTGGGATGGAATGGTTTGCCTTGGGTAGTTTTTAATAAGTAAATAAATGAATTCATTACGGAAGATTAAGGTCAATTTGTCACTTCAAAGGGCGGGTCAATGCGTTTACCAAAACCATAAACCAAGCGACATTATGCCAGCCTATAGTTAACATCTTCAACTTCAACTGATTGGACACTAAAGCTATAGAAATATAATTAAAGTAAAGTAATCCATGGTGCGCAATCCCTTTGAGGAATACGGCCGAGTCAGACAGCATATATCGTACAAGTTATAAAAGTGTATGATCTACAAGAAGGCCTATGCAAAACTGTGAAAATTATGAAGCCATCAATGAGCTTAATATTTGTTGACAACACACACTGTTGAAAGAACACATTGTAAGATTGCAACAGTAAAGTTTTCTATTTTCAAGGAGCAACAGCAACTATTGTTGGATACAAAAATGCCTTCAAACTCTTAAAATACCGTTAACTCACTGATATAATTGTGAATTCGATTTTAGAGTATCAACTGATTGGCAAACTTTAATCCATATTCTCTGGCATTAAAATACGAAACTCCACTATCTAAACAATACCAGCAATAGATAAATTACAACAATTAGCATTACCGAATGAATCACTGCTAAGACTCAGTATGAATGCGATGCGAGGCAATAATAAGAATGTAGCGATTGTTGTCATCTCTTCCTGATATAATTGTTACAAACATACTAGTAGCACCTAGATTTATACATCACAGCAAATCAAACATCACGGGTCAGCTGATTAATTCGTAAATCAAACGTTGAGAACACGATTCAAAATTTGATGACTGAAATTATACAGCCCGGAAAATTTAAAAATTCCGCTTTTTTATCACACCTCATATCGTGCTGCGTGACAAGTGCTCAGTGCATCGAATCCCAGGACGTCGAATTTGGATTTTGTAAGCCGTTCATTCCAATTATTCAGCTTCATTCCCAACTTCTTCACGATTTTGGGTCAACATCATATCCCCACCGGGAATCGAACCCCGGGAGACGATAGCGCTACCCTTTTTACTATCCGGAGGGACACAGAATTATTGACTGATGACCTATTACCCAGGGCGTAAATTTGCCGCGATATTATGCTTTTATGGTCGGTTATAGTGCTGTTGAAACCCTAGAAATTTAAGACGCAAAATTTCTTGGTTATAAGATTATCTAAGCACAGCAATTTATGCAGATTATGCCAAATGCCTTAAGCACAACAGTTATGCAGAAATGAAATCAGAAATACAAGCTTCGAGGACGGCAAAAAGATGACGACTTCTGTTCATATCACAACTGATTCTATAATCCTTAACAGCCATATTATATTATCCAGTTATTTGATTGACTAGCAATTTTCCTCCATTTATACTAATCCTTGTATCACTGCACACATATTTCTCTTAAGCCAGTCAAAAGCGATATAATTATGCAAGTAAAGGAAACTCTGGGGGAGTACAGTGAAAGAACGAAGCAAATAACGTGCTTACCTCATAAAATAATAGGTCGATTTATAAGTACCCACGAGTATGTTTTCCATGTTTAGGAAGCATTGTCTCTTTTATAACCCAATTGTGAAATATATCCTGCTCTAAGTCATCAATAACTTTGTGCTCTCCACAAATATCAGTATTTTAGCTTCCTTTAAAATGGGTTTTCATTCATTGGCAAGCTATTTTTATTTATTGATGGCGTCCCACAACTGAATCAGAATTCAAAGTGAGAAATGTTTTCAGTTTTAACAGTTGTCTACAGTATATAACAGAGAATAAAATAAATTTGTTTCTTCCATGTGTATTCACCAAATATAACTATTACTTCGCAAAAATGTTGGTAAAATAAAAGTAGATGTTAGCAATATTACCTATATTATTGAAAAGTAGATGTAGTAAACTAATGTATTTAACTGATACCGTCTTCAGATTCGTCGCTGCAATCAGACATCGACTCGATGATTTTGTGTAATATTTTTCAACTCATATTTCAACAATCGATTGCTTCTGCGTAAAGCAATAGTTGACAGCAGCAACTGATTGTTAAAATCAAATTGCAACAATCATCTGTTACTCATTTATAATCGTTTCCAGTGCAGCATTATTGATAGAATATACTTCATTAGCTACATCTAATTAAAGCACATCATAATTACTTTGTGAAATGAACAATTTACCATCACTATCTTCTGTTTTACAGTTATAAGAGTGTTACATAAGTTACTGCAATTATCCGGTGCTCAAGTATTGACGTCCCATTGGTAATTGCGACCAATACTACCTTGCTTTCTGTCTGAATCCGGCCCTGCATTTGATGCTACATATCCCAGCAATGCAATGATCAATGTACCAATGTTTTTACATTTCTGATCAAGCTGCAGTAAGTGAGTCAAGTATTCCCAAAAACCGTTCGGCTCAAATCACAATGGGTACTCTATCGAAATTTTTTTATCACGTTAGAAAACGTTCATGAACAAAGATCGTGGCTTTGGCTAGAATCGTTAGGGAAACGTGCACAGAAAAAATTGGGAAATGCCGTAGAAAAGGTGGTGGCCATGGAGGTAATTATGTAGATTCAGAAATGGTGATAGTTCCGAGTACGAAGTGGATAGACAAGATAGTGTTTAATTTAAAGAGGCACCCTTAACGAGCCGAAAAGCACTATTATCCCAGCGGAAGGACACCATCGCCGTTCTCAAAGATTATTCACAGAGGGCGTTTTTTCTGCCGAAACAGGTGCGGTTGCTCAACCAATAACGGATAGTCCTGGCAGAGGGACTAACACCCCCACTTTTCTACGAAATTGTTACTGATGGCAAAGCCGAAATAATGTTGAACTTCCTAAACTATAAATGGGACGAGCTAAGAAAAATTAAGCGGAAGCAGGAAGAATAGCAGGAAAATGCCCACGAATTTCAGGAGTAACCTAAGACCGTAATTAGAATCATCGTAACTTTTCAAAGTACTTTACCACCTGAGAACTCAATTGAACACGGGATTTATAAGGTAGTGGCATAGCATTCATATGCATCCAAACCACTCAGTCGTATCTATATGAATCCATGGTGTATGTACCCATGCCATATGAGGTAATTATCTTAAGAACTCAATAATTGTGTAAATCAATAATATAAGGTTTTTTGATGTAAAATAATTATTTTAAATCCTCGCAAATTCCTAAAGTGAAAATAAGCTGTTTACGTTAATATGGGTTGCTATATGCCTTCATTCAATGTTTTCCAAGACTAAATGGAAGTAAAAATTACCTCAATTCGCAATCGCAAAGCAGGAACAAATTGCGCGCAGCGTTAAGATCGTTTTTTTTTATTTTTATCCATTGGAATGAGCAACTGAAAAGTAAGTTGTGATACTCCATAATGATGTCACACAAGGTATTTTTAAATCGATAAATTGTAGACGCATTAACGCAAACTTGGTGAATTAAATCAGTTAATTTTAAATTAACTTTAAAAGAGTTGACAACCGTTGATGCTCCTTATTTATTTCCCACATAAGACGGCGACTTTTGTATTAAATGTGAATGAAGTCACTTTCAATGTTGGATAAGCCAAAACAGCCTCATCAAACTTGTGTATTATAAATACAACTGAGAAATGCACTCGTAAAATCTTATGTCAGAAGCGCTGAGATGGATTTAGGAACTACAAGTAGCATCAAAAATGGTGCAAGTTACCATGAAGCCATACCTTTTCTTTTGGAGAACTTAGCTTTACACCATACCTCATGCACTAATACGTATCTTCGTGATTGTCCCTATAAAAAGGTGATACATTGGACTCATACCTAACAAGGAGATTTTGTATTCTATTCATGACTATGTATATCTGTTATCTGTTAAACTAAAGAGTAATGTACCCCTAGAATTCATTCACAGCTGAGGATTCCAAAGTCCACTTAAAATCAAGTAGTCTTCATTCCTCATGGACACGAAAGGGTTATCCAATGTAAAATTGAGGAGAACTTCATGTAAGTGTACACAGAATTATTACATATTCTTCCAATACATTTTGGTATACTTTGAGACTTTCCGGTGTAGGCTGAATGGTTACTATTTATATATAAACCCCCTCTTAACCTAATCGGTAGCACGTCCGCCTTCACTAGAAGCGGTTCCGAGTTTAATTCTATTCCAGTTTTCCCGGTAAAAGTTAGCGTCAATGAAGATTTTGGGCATAAAAATAAACTCTTTCATTAAATTCATCTTCATCACCAATCATCATCGCCGTAACCATCAGCCAAAAATGACGAGAATAATAAGACAGAGATACTTTGAGGTGACTGCGCAACACACGAAGGCAACTTTCCGGAAACAGGAAAATCTTGGCGGCCGTTATTTGATGTCCTGCCGCCGTTGCACCTTCCAAAGGGTTAATCGATCGTTGATGTCTCCGCACCTGCATCCAACTGTGACGGACAAGAGGAAAACCACAGGTTCGTTGACCCTTTCCGAATTCGATAGCATCGAAACCCACCGATCCGTGGAATTATTTAAAAGTTTATCGTGAGATTAAGGAAACCATCTCTGGAGGTTCCTAATTGCCATCCGAGTTAACGGGAAGCGATAATCAATTCATTTTGCCACCTTCTGAGGGACGCCGCAGAGCCTACGGAAGGCTTTTGGGCAGAAGAAAAAACTCATTAAACCCGTCAAATTTTCATTTATTACCATGATTTCCCTCGCTAATGTCATTGTGTTGTCTGTCACGGGAGTCATCATCAGGCTTTTTTATCCTCGGCTATTACGACGGAGGGGGACGGATTACACTCCCACCTCATCATCATTACCGTCCTCTTTTTCTCCCTCCATCTTTTTTCTCTCTCCTCCATCTTCCCACACCCCTTTTCCCCAAAAACCAAACAAAAAAAGATCGCCGGGCGCTTCGGGGGAATGTCTCGCCCTCGATAGCACCGTGGTGTGAGTCTGACACGGTGAAGAGGCACATTTCGTCTTCTCTCTCTCACACGCGCCCTCTCCGACTTCATTTGTTTCCACGGGCGCAGGGCTGCCAACTGCTCCGAAGGGTGTCTGGGAAATAAAGCGAAAGGAGTTGGGAAGGCAGGGAAGAATTTGAGGGCAGTGGTGGATGTATCGTTCCTACGTACTTGGATGATACTAGGGCAGGGAGAGATGTTGTCGTCCTCACTCCATACATTGATGAATGGAATAGTTTTCAAAACATTATCGATCACGTGTGGTTTAACTAGGTGGTATTCCACAGAAGAAACCAGCGAATTGACAAACGTCTACATGTACATAAATACTCTGCAAGCCGCCTCTCGGAATGTGGCAGGGGATGTAAATACTGAGCGTTCGAGTAACTTCTTTAGCGTATCATTGTCGGGCATCGTTCGCGGAAAGAATGAGTCCCTAAAACGACTTGTCCTCACATCTATTTCTCTTATTTAACGCTCATTGTCGGATCGGCCGAAGTAGCAGAAGGGGGTCGCATGATACCGATTACGTCTTTTCGCAAATGCACTTTCTCTAAATGTATCAAACAGTCCCAGCCTAATGTCCTTTCTTTCAAGGATTCCCAACCTGCGTCTCTGAGAGCATTTTCGTAACGCTTGCGTTTTTATAATAGCACTTTTTAAGAAATCCTATTGCGTTCCGCTGCACTATCTATAATTTACGGGGACACGATTCATCCCCCGGATCCCATATACTCGCCGCGTATTCCATCTTTACATCTCCCATCCCAAGAAAGAACGTTTCCCAAGTAAGAGAAATTACCTACCTCTTCTAGAGAAAGCCATATAAGAGTGACTAAATCATTTGGATCGAAATATAGAGACCGAAACACAACAGTGAGAAGTCAAAACAACACGAGGAGTAGTTATAAATGTAAAATAAACAACAGTAAGATAATGGTAGGGGAAACGTAACAATCTCCTACGAAACGCAATATAAGGGCAGAAAGTTTCAATGTTTTCTCTTTGGTTAAAAAATTTTCGATGCAATGCATCTTCCTCGGGAAACCAATATTAAAAAGGGTGAAAAAATCTTAATATCGCTATAGTTAGCAAAATATGAACCAATGTTATCTAAAAATTATAATATATCGGTTTGGATGATGATTTTAAAAGTGATAATTCTTCGTTTTCGTCGTAAGCACTGCACATTTTTGTATGCAACAAAGCGGCACTATTTTTTTGCACGTTTGAAGCAATGGACGCAATGTTTATTTAACATTGTAAAAAGTTAAAATACTATTTAAAGAAAAGACACCATTAAGGTCCCCTGAGCCAAAGTTGGCTCCTCCGAAGGCGCAGAGTTACTAGAATACAAGTAATTATTAAAATTTCAAATTATAAAATTTTAATTAAAATACAAAGGCAGTTATAATAACTATACAAACAAAAATTAATGTAAACTGTAAATGTGAATTAATTTCTGAACATCATAAACAAAAGAAATGCTTATTAGAATAACCAATACAAATCAAAATATTTACAAGTAGCTACAGAAATAGAAATATAGTGTAGCCAATGATAAATATGGTCAGTATTTGCATGTAAGGAATCTTATTTTATATCAGAGTGATAATAAGTTATAAAAAGAACCAGTTCTTAATTTCTCTTTTAACCAGAAATTTGTTCCAAAAAATGAAACTCCTTAGGTTACTCATTGAAAACTATCGGCACCATAACTTCTAAATTCTGTTTCCCATGCTGGTTACAATAAGTTGGGATGTTATATCTATGATGAGTTAATCCCAAATTAACATATCCTTAATTTAAAAAGATTCCTCGGATAGTTACGGTGATGATAGCTAAATTTTATCAACATTAATAATACCAACGCTGATAGAAACAGTGAACCAATGAAAATATAGACTGAAATTTTCCATGAACTATGGTCGTCATTGTAAGAATCGCTAAGTAAGATTTAAAATAACTAGATCTCTTTTGCTAAAACTAATGGGGTAACTCTGAGTCAAACCGTTCCTAATTGGAAATATCTGCTCTTCCATATGACTGACGACGGAGTCCAGAGACGTGTCGAGAAATCTCTCCTCTGATTGGAGCCGATGGGAATATCCCAGCAAGTGGCGACATCTAAACTTTTCTGATACCTTTAGCTATTCTCAAGGCAGTTTAACTGCTAGATTTGAACTCTCCATCGTGTCAGACACAGCTATGAATAAGTCATCTATTCATTGAGCGTACATTTTAACGCCCTAAATATTGGATTGGATTGGATTTTAGACGTTTAAATTGATTCTGTTTCCTTTACCACCATTGTAATTGAAAATATCTAAAGTCATTACAGAATCCTAGTCCTCGCTAGTTGTCTTTTGTATATATACGCATTTTATGTAAATACAGGTTCAATTTCCTTACCGTATTATTACTCATAAAGTTTTAAGAAATGGTACATTTTTGACATTTCCATAATCTATTCTATTTTTACATATTTTTATTTACTCACACACAAATACATGCAGAGTGCTTAGGTGTCCCGACGTAAAGTCCCGATGAATGTGCCCCTTTGCCCATATTTGCCTATGTACGAATAGCAAAGGATAACATACACATACCCGATTGCCCAGATGCTTTGCTCTCTTCACTTTCTACCTAGAGCCGGCCCTGTCAACATTCAAGCATATAACGTGAAAATATTCCTTCGAAACATTTTAAACTATCGCTGTGTACATAATTTTATATTGTAATAAAGCAATAATAATACTCCTGATTACCAAAATTAAGCAAATAGTATCATCGTTACGATAATGCGATGGAAATTAATTTCTGCTTTTTTTATTGCCCATTCTTTTCTTATATTTTTCCTCAATGATTCGTTTTATTCGTTTGTGCCGTAAAACATACATCCGTTGGTGCCAAAGATAACTTAAACGGTGGTAACAATTATTGAATATGTAGAAAATATTTTTTGGATTGAATTTAATGTAAATCAATGTGTTGACAAAGAAATTTTATTTTCAGCAAGACATTCTTCAAGTATTTTTTATAAATATTTTGCGATCTTGAGAGTGCAGTAAGGATATTTTCGGAAAAAATAATATGAATCTAATCCATTTGATGTTGTCAATGTTTTTTCTTTCTCCTGCTCAAAATATCATTCTATTTTGCCCGCTCATTCCATCCTTCAAAGAAAAAAACCTCGGTGATATATCAGATGCAACGTTAAACGATACATCGATTCCTCGGCGTTTCGGAGAATCAAGACTCAAATATAAGAGCATCGGAGTATTCGCGAGTCGCGTGAACTTCTCGCGGAAAAAGGCGAAAAGGTCCTTATTCTCTTTGATAGATGAGTCATGAGAATGTAACGCATATTAAAGAGCAAAGCACAATCTGTCGAATATATTATACCTGAAATGTTTGTTGTGCTAATCAAATGAAATTAACAACTGATGATATTTATATTTTGATTAATTTTATATTATATTTAAACATTGACGAAGTTTGTGCAATTACGAAGTACACCAATGCAACATTCTAGCACATGAGAAACAAAAGAATGTTATACCTGCAGTCACTGTGTTCCGCCATCGTCAACATGTCATTTTTATGGATTTTATTCATAAATATATATAATTATTCAGCCATAAAGATTAGAAAAGTATTCATAAAGATATAGAAAAGTAATTCTGTAATCTCCTATTACTTCTACCATCTCTCTTGGACACATCGACCATTTTTATTAATGATATTGTATTGAATTAAATTAAATGAGGTAGATATTCCTTACGCGAAACTACATTACTTCGGAAAATTGACGAATTGTTTTGTTCATTTCTTGGATATACTGACAGATACAAATCATTTACTATCGTCCAAAGCAATCGAAAAAATAGCCTAGACTACCTCACGTATTTATCTACCAGGGCCCCCGATAGCCAAGTGGACAACGCGTTCGACTTCAGTGAAAGCGGTCCCGGGTTCGATTCCTGGTTGGGGCCTACGTGCGAAATTACCTCAGCTGTCAAAGCACGTTTATTAATGCTATTACTACTACACTACACATTTATCTGCTGTAAAGGACGTCTTGTTTGGAAAGGTTTCTATGGCATTATTTCATTAAAAAACAATGATTAGTTTACTTTATTTTAAATCCAAAAATGCGGCTAAATATAAAGGTTATACGACAATCGATTCAACTCATGAACTAAATGGACTTCAGTTTAAGGGACGGCGAAGAGGACCGAAAATATGCGGTTTCATTATCTTTTACTTTCATTCGAGAGAATAACATTCATTTTTTCACAATATATAATATGTTAACAAATATTGTTACATATGAAATAAACGAACTATGATGCATTCTCGATTTACAAGAACATGATTCATCGTAGCAACTTTTATAAGACACGCTCCACCCAGATTAAAATATACAGTGTAATAGTACTGGAAATTTAATCAATTTAATGAAATGCAGCTCCTTCCGAAGACAGGAATTTTGTCACAGTGAAACATTTTTCCGTAGTTTGAAATGATCTATTTGTAACTCAAATTACGTCACTATTCTACTTGTCTAGTTAAACCAATTCCCCCACTAGGGTGTTAAGCAGTGAATGGTTGAGGGGTTGAGGCTGGTAAATTTCTTTTGTCTGAATACAGATGAGGAATGAGGTATTTTTCCCTTGCCTTCCTCTCTTTGTAAAAATGGTGGAAAAGTTTACGTGAGTATATGACCCCATAAATAACTTTTTTCGTAGCATTCGATAAAAAGTAACCAAAATGAACGCCATTACTCGGCATACCTCAGTAGCTTTCGTATTACCACATCCATGAGCAATTCTGAAACGAAAGGATGTGAAAGACACATTTTCCTCTTTACCGTGTTGAGAGTGGCTAAAACGTGGACAAAGACAAAGCTTCCTTGAGCTTGAATTTGAGCAATGCTATTTCCACTTTCACCGAAAATATCTAACAAGATATAGATTGAAACAATTCCCGAAATATTTTTCCACTATTTTGATAAAACAAGTCAATCACGACAACTACCAATACGTCACACTCATCATAAAGATGATGTTTTCATATCGAAACCGGTCGTGTTTTTCCATTTTATTATAATAATTGCGGAAAAGTACACATTTTGGGTCCTCCTTTGCGTTTAAAGACAAGATAGTGTTACAGGAAGGGCCGTTCTATGGAAAAATCGGCAAAGTAGATTTATAATTTAGGAAATTTCAAAAATTTGAGCACAAGTACAGTGACTCACGTGACTTATGAGAAAGGAAACATTACGCTGCCAACTAACAACCTTCTACGAACGTCTAATAATGGTTAGCCTCGTCTCCAATAGCAAACATCACGGAGAGATAACATTCTTCATTCCGTGAAGGGAAAGCGACCAGGAGTCACTATGTGCCGCGGCTATTTTTCACCTGTAACGTTTCGTCAATTTGTCACGGAGTTCACGATAGCTGCTAACGGCAATGGCGATATATAGCACGTCTTCACTTAACTCAGATACGGTGGATTTGTGGAGAGGCTTCCGCCTATGTCCAGTCCTGTAGCAGAGGTTTCATCATCTCGGATACGATGCTGTCAAATGCTAAAGTATCCACTGACAAAGCGAGCCGTTATAAGAGATCAAGAGGTGACTCACGAGCATTATTCGAATAACGGCGGAACGGACTGACAATACTCCGCTTCCAATTCTTTCCAAGGATATCACAAAAGGGCCCAATTGGAGTCATTTTAATCTGGTCTTAGGGCCATACGGAATACAGAGCTAAATGAATAAGTATTTTGGATATATAGCCCCGCAGTCCAACAATAGAATAAGCGGAATAAAGAAACGCCTGACAATCATCTGATCTGATTGTTACAACGTAAACAATACGGGAACGCTAGAATTGGGGCTCTGATTGTTGAGACTGGTATGCATATCTTTGTTGTATGCTTGTATAGCCTGGAGTTGTAAATTTAAGTTGTAAACAATTGATCCCATTGTTACAATATTAACAATTTGAAAATTGGAATTGGCGCAGTCATTGTTGAGATTGATATGCATATCTTTGTCGTACGCTTGCATAGCCGGAAGTGGTAAGTTTCAATTTTTCACGAAAATTAAAAGTTTTAATAATAGTTTTCAATAAGGATCAACCAATTAACTCAGTCATTTTTATATTATCCTCGATATGAACAAGATTGAAACAAAAGGGGATGAAAGACATATCTGAAGCAAAAGATTTTTTTAATAATGTATTTTACGCAGTAATTAATGCGTAAAATTTTAATTAACGATTAAATAATTTTATGAATTTTACAATTATTACTTCATTTTACTACAGAACTAAATGAATATGTATTTTGAATATATAGCCCTGCTGTCCAACAATAGGATAAGAGGAGTAAAAAATCACGTGACGATCATCTGATCTGAATGTTACAACGTAAACAGTACCGGAACGGTGGGAATTGTAGCTCGCATTGTTGAGACTGTTTTGCATATCTTTGTTGAGTCCTTGCGTTGCCGGAAGTTGCAACTTTCAATGGTTCACGAAAATGAAACTTTTCGAACGAGTGTAATAGTTTCTACGGAATGTCACTTTATATAGCTTGGGTCCCACTTAGAAGGAGATGCTAAATGATTATGGCGGTAAATCTGCACCCAAAGGCCGAATGGGTTCTCATCCCCCCTCATGAGCTACGAAGAGGGAAATGAGACTTACTTAATGGAGTGTAATTAAACTGCAGCCAAATTGTGCATGAAAATAACGAGCGAAAACTAATTAATTTTCTGTGATGTAAAGAAACCATAGCTAGATGTTTCAAATCCTGTTTGGATTAGACAAATAACCTCGACTCAACGACCATACCTAAATTTTAATGTTGAAACGTGATTTTGTGAAGGGGCGAAATGCAAGCGATACCCCATCTCTTACTTTGAAAAATTTTCAATTATTTCCAAATCTCAAATTATCAACTTCCATTTCGGCTCATTTCCCGTTAAAGCTTAATCTGTGGTTTACAAGTGATTCTCACATCGAATTGTGACGTCACCTCATCTGGGATCTCAATTCAAATGATTATGATGTAATGATTACTTTAAATATATGTTTCATTTATAAGTATCACTTATGTAAAAGTTGGTTGTACCAAATGGAGTCCACTTACCAAATTTGTCTTCAATATGCGCAGAACTATTGATGATATTGAACCAGTGACGTCACAACTGCTATTAAAAGCTGACACAAACAGTTCTTTTATTTCCGAAAACGAAAGATGGAATTTAAAGGATTCATTTAGGTGGTAAATTTTACAATTGAATCAAATAGTTATCCGGGAGGATTTATATATGCCATACGTTCACCATCTCTCGTCTAAGTAACGACGGTGTTTGATTAGTTAGGGATCGAAGTCAGCAGTGCGAAGGGAAGGATGGGATAAAGAATTGGTTCTTTACCATTAGTTACAAAACACTTTGGAGAAGGTATGAGGTGACTGGAGAAGATGAGGAATGAGGCAGTTTGCCCATCCTTTCCTCACTGAGCCAGAATGGTGAACAACGAAGAACTCTAAATAAGTGTAGTAAAATGACCACATAAGAAATCATTTTCATTGTTTTCAATTAAGATCGACCTAAATGAATACTTTTCTCCGGCATCACTCATACCTCAGTAGGTTTTACATTATCCTAGACACAAAAAGCACTGATAGCAAAAGGGGATGAAACATAGATTATACTCTGATATAGAAGACAAAAAATACTGCACATATCAAGGTATGGCAACTGGAAATCGCTGTATTTATACCTACTCATTTACTGTATTTTCAATGTTATGCTTTCCATATTGATACTTGCCGTTTTGATGTATGCTTATTTCAATATTTCAATTGAAAATCATTTCCTCAATTTCTCAAGCAACATATTTTCTAATTTGAAGCGAAAACCACTTAAAATATTTCCCGTGACAGCTGCCAATGGTTCGTTCGTATGCAGAAAAACATCTCCAGCTATAACTATTTCTGCAACCTATGCAATGGATCCCTTATCTTAAGAATTCACGGCTTTTTTCACCCCTCTCGAGTTACAGAAAGCACTGTGATCACGAATAAATTCGACCTCGAAAGCTTTCAAGGTGAGCAAGTCGGCAAATGAGATGGTACATCGCATGCCGTTTTCTTAAGCCCTAATTACTCGAGGGGATGCGGAGAACTCAATTCCAAAAGCGTTATGCTCGGCAGATAACGTAAAGAAATTTTAAAAACATGCAGTCCTGAGGTAGGAGTTATATCATGAACCTCCTTTAGTATCCCCCTCGGAATTAATTTCCTATCTCGAAATGAATTCTGAAGCAAGAGATGTTTTCAAATTTTATCGCCTTTTTTATTTTGAGGAAGGAGTTTCACTTTGCGGAATTTTACTTGTGCGAAATGTATTCCGTTTTTCCTGCATTGCAGTTTCTGCTTTGAGAATTAAATAAGGAATATTCGAGACACTTTGAGATCCTCAAACGCCTCCGCTACACAATTGTGAGCTGACCCGACAATTTTGGCTCACTGTTTCACGGATTCTTTAAGTTTAGAATTGATTCATATTTGCAAAAAAAATGGTGAGAGAAAACATTGAAATGTAAAACTAAAAGATTCCACCGATCCAAAAAGTTATGGTGAAAACGAAAGTTACTACTGGTAAATAAGTTTTCAAATTACGAAAAAATGTTGGTTACGAAATAATACTACATGGTGGAAAGAACATGAAGAGTTCCTTATAACTAATTCAAACTACGCTAGGAGTAAATAAGAGTAAAGTTGCGTGCGAGTACGTTATTTATTGTTGATTTTTTATATAATTATGAAGATTATGTTGGAATTTTTTATATCTTTATTTATGATGTTGGGATATTAGGATAGATGGATTGTTTGACCCTTCAATGGGCAAGGTTAGGCATCTTTTCCACCCAATCTCATATATCGTTATGGTATTTACAAAGTAAAAATAAAAACCAAAAGAAAGAGAATAGTGTGAAAAAATATCTCTGCAACTAAAGTTTGACAAACGAAAAAAACGACTTTGCGGGAAAATACCAACTAAGAAGGGGGTGAAACAACCACAGAAACGCAGTAGAAAAAAATCACAAAGCAAGGATGTGACTCAACCAATATAGATAACACGTAAACAATCATGCAAAGGATATTTGAAAACTTCATACGTATCAGAAATAAGAATTGCTAATACTTGATCTTTATGAATTATTTATTATCATTCATTTGTTAAATCTATTTGTTTCTTATTTTCATTTACTCATTATCATTTGATCCTTAGGGGCTCCCGGATTGCCAAGTGGGCAACGTGTTCCACTTCGATGAAAGCGGTTCCGGGTTCGATTCCCGGTGGAAGCCCTCATGCGAAATGGCCTCAGCTCTTGAAGCAACTGACTACTAAGAATACAACTATCGATCCTTTATTGACGAGGTCACTCCCGCTGAACTTCATGAAAGTGCAAGTTTCGTCAGAGTAATGTTTCCTTAAGTTGAGACTGTAACTTGATCATTGGCAATGTTGCTTAATGCTCAAGTGAATACATAAACATGACAAAGTCAGACATAATGGGAATCGAGGCTACCAACAGACGCGACTGACACTGCAGCAAGGTTTGAAATTAACATATATATGGAGACGCGTTTATTTAAACAACACAAGAATGCAGTTTAGTTTCTATAAAGCAACGTAACAATGCAATTTCCGTTCTATAAACAACATAAAAATGCAATTTCGGTTCTATAAACAACACAACAATGCAATTTCTGTTTCTATAAAGCAACGTAACAATGCAATTTCGGTTCTATAAACAACATAAAAATGGAATTTCGGTTCTATAAACAACACAACAATGCAATTTCTGTTTCTATAAACAGCGGAACAATGCAAGCTGTCGCAAGTGGCTGCGTCAGATGTCACCACCTTCGAACATGTAAGATATTAATACATACACCAAGTCATATCCTCCAGTCATTGCTCCTTTGTTAGTCCGGAATGTGCATCAGCTTGTTTTGGGCGGAGAGCCATTCCCTTTTTCAAAAGGCACGCCATTGTGAACTCATAACGGTATTTGGCGCGGCGCGAATCGGCCCAGGGGTTGAAAAAAGGGCGAACCTAAAAGAGTGAAAAATGGAGGCGAAAATTGCCATTGTGCATTAAGAGAGTTCGATAGGCAACTTGCAGGCACCCGTTTCCTCCCCCTTATCTCCCATTTTTATAAAATGGGTTCTTTTTTCTCGGCGTTATTTTCTGCCTCGGGGGCGAAAGAGGGGAAAAAATCCAAACTATCCCGACGTTGAAATATCTTGTGTGTCTATTCAGAGGCGAACAAATAGAAGAAGGAGCGGTTCCGAAGAAAATAGTTTCCGCGAAAGTGCTCCCGAAAAACACGGGCAGGGAATGGGGGTCTTCCGCCCACAAAAACCGTGAACGGGTGAAATTGAGCGAGAAATGTTGGAAGGAGATCCTCCGGGGAGATTACGTCTTTTACTTTTATATAAACTCGAGAATGCGTCGCTGAAGTGAAACGGCGAAGGTGATTGATCGCTAAATGCACCCAGCACAAAAAACAAGTGCATCCTTTTTACTTTCGTTTATTAACTGAAGACGCTTGCTCGTGTTTGCCCTTGCCCCCGCATACGTGTAACTTTGCCACCCCTTTTTCTGCATTTGAAGCTAATTCTATATCTACTTTTACATTGCATTTTCATCCACCTACCAATCGCTTTCTAAAATTGCATCTTCTAATTATTCTGTTAATAGATAAGCATCATCTGTATAATAACCTTGTATATATATTCGTACTAGTTTAATGTATAAGTTGATAGAGAACACTGTACTGGATGGTAATGGTTCCAACGTTGATAAAGTGACCTCAGGAGTTCCGCAGGGTTGATTTTTTGTGCCTATACTAAACTAAAATTCGATAATCAGTAGTAAATACCGCGAGCAATATCTTAGCTTTAGTACTCATGCTATAATATAGTGTAGGAAATACTTGTCGATTCAGAAATTCTTTTTTTATACATGTGATACACAGCAGTAGCAGGCAAGGAAATAAGATTGAGCGGTACAGCCACCTCCTGCCACACACCTAATGGTGACTTACAGGGTATAGAGGGGTGAGTATATTATAGATTATAATATATAATATTATATAATACTATATCGTTATACAATATAGGAGGTTGGGATATAAATATATGTACAAATGTATCGTTTTTAAACCTAGTTTCAGATTTATGTCAGTACGTTTACACTTTTATCAAAGAAACACGCCTTCATGCAATGGCAATCATCATCCCGTTAATTTGCTTGATTTATTCTTATCAGGAATTACATAGGTATTTAAAATTGTTTAATCGCACAGAAATCCATCTAATTACATGTTCGTTAACAAATCAACGGAGGATTTACGGAATCTGTCGTACATGGCCAAAGAAGCTAATCTCACTGATATTGCCAAGTGACTTTTGATGCGGCTACTAATCTTCCTTTTTCCCCGGATTCCCACGAAGTGTCAGAAGGCGCTTTAGCTACGCTTGCTGTTTTAATAAAGTTTGTGTTTCGATTTCATTTCAAAGGTACAAAACATACCGTAGCGAATTAATTTCACCATTGGTAATTCTCTCTCTCCAAAGATATATCAGAAATAATTTACCCGTGACATTCTCACTGGAGCCTCCTTAAATTAAGACAGGAATTGCGTGATTCATAAAAAGTGGAATTTTTTTGTAAGAAGCAATTCCCTTATTTGAGCGAAGAGAATGGATAAAATCATAACTTGGCTTATCCGTAATTTTATCGTCGAAATTCTCCGCGTCCGTCATTGAGGAATTAAACTAAGCAAACTAAATTAGAAGCAGCGGTAACTTTACATTCCCATCTCAGTTATTAACAAAATGAGAATATTATTAATATAAAGAATAAGTAATGCGATGCTAACCGTAAAAGATACTGTGTAACTGTAAATTATAGATGCTGATGGTTGTATGCTCCGCAGGTATTAATATAGATACGTGTATTTTTAATACGATTCGATTTTCCTCCATATATACCGAAGCATTTTATTAATGTAAATATTCAACAAGCCCATTTATGAATACAAATTTATCTTGCCTTTCCCCATAAATTTCCTTCGATCACATAATTTTCCATTCTCCCCTTTTTGTGTTTTTCCTGGTTAACTTCTTGCTACTATAATATTCTAACTATTGCGTATGTAAAAATAAGAAGGCCCGATGAAGTTACTGTGTGGGACTCCCGAGGTCATTTTCTCCATGGTGGAACGATTACAGTAGAAATATTACTTTCTCCGCGTCCTTTTTACGGAAATACCTTTTAATAGCTGTAACTAACTAAATACAATTTTAATTATTCTCCTTTTCCTTAGTAATTTGGAAATTTCTCAGTGTATTAGACCCTGTAACAAAATACCTTAGTATACTAAATATTTAATCGAAATATAGCAATGATGTAGTTTTAATGGCTTTTTTCATACAGTTTTAATCTCATGCTCTCTCGGACCGTATTCTCAATTTTATTCTTTTCGTCAGTTACTTTTGCAAGAATTAGGAAGACGGGATTTGGGCACCTATTTACGTCACTTCGCACTGATATATAACTACGTAAGTTGCACAATTGATTACTATTTTAATTGTGTTTCAGCTTCGTAATTAGAAATATAACTTTTCCAATCAACTGATCAAGTTTGAAATTATCTTTGTTATTTCACTCGAATTTCTTGAATTTATGACGAAATGAAATTATAATAATAATGCTGCGGCCGATGACAGCAAGTAAGTTGCAGAAATGAGAAATCGCAAATTTACTCTCTAAAAACAGCTGTCAAAGTCACGAGTTGCTGAAATGCCGAACACTTCTATAAAGCCTCACAGAAACGTGTGTCTAAAGTTTTAAAGTCGAGCTCAACGGGTCGGAAAATTACCTTAGATTTCGTTTTTTGTTTCTAAAAGTTTCGGCATTTCCTGTTACACGTGCCTCGAAGACTTTTCGCCCGTATGCCAGTAAGGATGAGATCACCGCAATACCGAGAAAAAAAAACAGAAAAAGGGAAGCGTTGAGGTTAGCAGAGGGTATGTAGTTGATAGCTTTCATCTGAATGCGTAGAATTAATTTAATAGGAATGTACTTAATAGTTAACACGGCATTCATTCTCATTGAAGGTGTTATTATTCCACAATGAGGAAAGATTAGTACATCATCAGCACACATATAAATGCTGCTAACCTCTATCGAGTAAGAACACTATTTGATTCTATTAATCATACTTCATCCTGTCCTTGCATTAACTTTTCTCTCCAGTTACTTCCATGTATCTTTCCATATAATCCTGTTAATGTTTCAAACACCGTACGTCCCTTTCTTTCAACATTTCATTCATCACAATCGACAGATTATTTTTTGGTCATCCTCTCCCTTTAGAATCACTCACAGTCTCCTCATGAACCATCTTTTGTTTCCAAGCTTTTATTTCCGTTGTTCCGACCAGCATAAAACACCACTGTAATACTGATCACGTAGCCCATCTTTTAATCTACAGTCATCATTTACCCGATCCAACCTTTGTTTGCTGTGTGAAGTGGTATGTCTTCTTATTCCTCCATTTCTTTAATTCAGAACAGTTGGTATCCAAGATGCGATTTCCCTCGGCCATTATAAATGTCAAAAATTTATATAACACTCATTTGAAATTTATAAAGAACGAAATAATAAATACAACTTGTAATTTTCCACAAATATATTTTGGTTAGCAACCAATGGTTTCGAACTTTCAGTTCATCGTCAGGCTTAGGAATGCAAAAAAATGAGTAGTCATAAACGTTGTTTTAAATTGTCAATTTAAAGCACAAGGCGTTGTAATGCAAAGTAAATATGTTCAGAGAATGAAGTAGCCGATATAATGCGTCCACCACGTTACACAGGACGTTCTGATACTGCGAGAAATATCAGGGAAAAAGATGTTAGAACGAATCGATTCAAGAACTCATTTTTCCGCGAACGACACGCGAAAGTAATCGATTAGGGAAATAGAGTCATGGTGCATGCACCCAGTGCCACCCGGCGAAAGGCGGCTTGCAGGGTACTTACGTAGACATAGAAGACTGCGTCGTTATCCAAGACTTTTTTTATCACAGCTACTCGTCGTTGAATAAGGCCGTCGTTAACCGAGGCATCAATGTATTCACTTTTTCCGGATCCATGTCAGATATAAATAACTCATATTCCTCTTAACACACTCCATACTTCATACACACTCTGAACTTAAACGTCCTTCGAAAACAGCCTCGGGTCGCAGCTGTATCCGAATTTTACTCCATCTTTAGTGACGGAAATATCGGAAATCACAACTTATATCGAGAATAGTTTCCCATTCAGGACATTACTTACTCTAACGTGATTGGATGCATAACAAGTTGATCACGGCGTAAAACGCTCATTCGTAAGTTTTCCATGCTGAGGACTGAATTCCATGGGAAATGGAAATGATTATCTCATCTGACGAAGAAATCGGCTCGAAAATTCAATCTCGACGATTTTTCTTATAGGAAATGAGAATTTTTTGATAACTTCGATTGCCATATCCTTACGCAAATGAGAATTCCTCATTGCTTCGACCTCAGAAAGTCTTCAACAACTTTAACATTCGAAGTTCTGCTAGTAGTTCTGGCAGTTCTCAACGAAAAAGTTGGATTTTAAAATAGAATTATTTGAAAGAGTGAAAAATATCTTTTCTATCGAATCTTATACATAGAGAAATCACCCCAAATATCCGAAAGAATGTACGAATAACAGATACCGACTTTTAAATTTATTTTCATCAAAATGGGTAACACCAAAGAAGATGGAGCGGAATTTATTGTCATCAAAAGGTCTGTCCTTGCGTATGTCGTAGGCGGTCTACAGCCAAAATGGAGGTGTCAGATGCCATCGGGGAATTATTTCTCCTAAAGAAAACCTACGAAGCAGATGTTAGAAATACTCGATTGTATTGTTGCGTTGATCGTGGATATCGGACTGTTTAATTTCATTGTAAGCTGAAACAAAGGAAAGTATAACTTGAATTGTCTCTACCCTATAAATAACCGAATTGTTGCCGATCACGTGCTGAAGTGATTGTTGCTTTCACTTGAAGGATACAAAGGTTTCACCATTAAGGTCTTTACAATTTTAACTCGAAGAAAACTAACTATTTCAAAGATAATCTTTTGGGAATGTTTTAAATTTCTCCAATACAATGTTTTCCTTTAATAAAAGTATGACAATGAATTTACTTTAGCTGCTGAGGTGCTAACTTAGCAGAATAATATGAATAAACTGTATCATACGGATCAAATTTTCCAAAAGAAACCAGTGTCCGATTTTCGTAACCTAGCAACCGCGGTATACCTTTTGGCACTTATATCCCAAAACTAATATCAGAATTTATCTTTTGGAAGCTGCTTACAAATCCAACTTTTTATTTTTTTAAGAAAGTCAATTCATGAGATTTAATTTTAAATATTCATTACTTTTAATGCATATCTTACATATTGTAATTACAAATCGTTGTAGACTGCAAACGCCTTTTAGACTCTGTCAGCAATAAACAATTTTGACCTTGAGTTGAGTGATTATTACAATAAAAAATATCAAAACATCCTTTTAAAAATTAATTTATTTTGTTGTTATTCCTTTGGGATTTTCGTAGGTTTTCAACCTACTAAGTTACCTTCCTTTCCTTTATCCTTTTTCTTGATCCAAATCACCATGAATGGTAAGACAATGTTATGAAGGTTGGGGTTATGAAGGAAGAATCTTTTTGATCGAAAATGGTGATGAATGCATAACTTAGAGATGTGCTCGATATTCATTATCAATCAAAAGCATTAAAAACGTCGTGAATAAACTGGGACATTCACCTATCTATAAACGCGCTCGAAAATCTGCAACCAATCATAGCTCGATGTCGAATTCTGCGAATATGACGAGAGACGTAAAACTTCATCGAGAAACTTCTTCCTCCCGAATCAACAGAAATCCTCAAAAGAGAACACGCTTTCCGGAGAAACACTTCACGCTGAGCCTCGCAACACAAATGGAAAATTCCTCGAAGAGGACTTCCTCATAATTTTGCCGCTTTTCCACCGACAAACTGCCAATCGTAAACCACACGTTCGAAGGCATAAAAACGTAATGACCCATTCGTGCACGGCTCCGCTAAAGTTATTCCTCTTTTATTAAAGTTAAGCCCGAGAAGAAAGGGTTAACCATTTCGAATCATTCGAATATGCCCTGTTACAATTTTACAATGGCGGACCCAGAAACTTCTCAAGATGAGGAACCATCAAATACGTAAGATCGTCATCCCGGCGTATTTCTTCTTGTTTAAGCACCAAATGAAAATCCGAGAGTATCGCTTGGCATTTACCCTCTTATAGATGAGATTTCGTGAAGATAAAATAGCGGAATGTCGTATGTTCCGAAGATCCAATACCCCCCTGGGAGGCGGAGTGGGGAGACCGCCCAGGGCGCCGGATTTTAGGGGGCGCTCAATCACAGAGGGCAATAAAAAAATATTACGATCTCTGCCTAAAGTATAAAAAAGTCTCATGGGAATATGTGAGGAGGAAAATATAGGCTGCGGAGTAACAGAAGAGGAGCTCCCTCATAACAAATTCGGAGATATTTTTCAGGGAAACACTGCCGCGGGTGACTTTATAAGAACTGCCGACCCTGTCATGGCCGGCGACTGTCTATAAGGTGGTAGTTGATGAAGGTTCGAGAGGGCAGAAATATGCCGAAGTGCTGCTGGTGAGGGCTCGAAATCAGATCAACAAACTAAATAGATGAACAAATTCGAATCGTTGCTATGGTGATAGGATTTTCACGTAATGTATTACTTAAACTACTGTCGGATTGAAAATAGTATAGACCTGGACTTTGACGAGTTCTTTGATGATCTGCCATTATAATGGTACATGTTATACATCACTCGAAAGAGAATATATTCGCCTTTAAAATAATATACATTAAGTGTCTATATCGAACACCTGCTTATATCTGAGTCGACGTAAATCAAATCAAAACACGGTAAATTCACGCAAATCCACGACTCGGTCATCTTCACACCTTTGTGGAACAATGACCAGGCGTCACAGAAAAACTAAACTTTTAGCGGAAATGTGGTATATAGTCGTGAAGCAAAATCCGCGTTTTTGAGATCCGATCGTGGTTTATTGACTTTTGATAAGCATCTGAATTAAAAGTCGATCTCCTTGTACAAATTTGATCATACGCAGTTCAAATTTTTACTACGCGCTGTTATTTGATTTAGAAAAAATAAGCGAGGGCGATTTTTCATTGGGGGAGGAGATATGAGGCGGCCTATAATGTTGACGTTGCTCCGGCGAAACGTAGTAACTAAAATACCTGGCGTTTTCTAGGTCTAGCATAGAAGTTATTTTCTTCGGACGCTAACTAATACAAGCAAGAAGTCAATTTTCCTGCCAAACCCCTATTTTTTATACTTTTCTATGTTTTTAATTCGTGATGAACATAGGTTCTATTTCGCGTGTTCCAGAAACAAGTCAATATTTTCGAAGAAATGGTATTGATATAAATGCTTCGAAAACTAAGGTCATTTCGCTCATATGAGCCCGCACCGGGAACCAAACACGGGACCGCTTTCAACGAAGTTCAACGCGCAGCCCATTTTGCCATCCGGAAGCCCGTCAGTCTTTTTCTCAATAAATGAAAAGACTGAAAAATATTGTGCATGATAAAATATAACATAGAAAAATGACAAAAATATACAAATCGTTTTCTAATACAATGTTTTATATCTAATTCTCAATGCGTACGCAAACCGTCTACGTTCCCCATGTGTTCCTGAGAATTAATCCCTACAACCATCAGGTTAAACTTTTACTAAGCGGCCAAAGTTTATCAAATATGATTACACTGTAATTAATACTGGCGGTTACGGACCGGAACTTATATGTCTTGATAAGAATTAGATGCTGAAGACAATTTTTTTCCTAATAGAATATTTTAATTATTCCTAAGTACAAGATTTTCTGGTAGAATAGCATATAATAATTTAANACATTACAAATATATACATTTCGCATTCTTTTGTCGGGCCTCCGGATAGCCAAGTGGGTAACGCGGTCGACTTGAATGAAGGAAGATTACAATGGATCTTTGGGGATCCCTCAAACAAACCTAAAAACTGGAAAATATAATTCTAATGGGAAAAAAAAACAACTGTGAGTAATCTGATATCTCATATTTTCAAATATTTTCGTCCGATTTTTCTCGGAAGATGTTTTCATTACTTCAAGCAGATATTATTTAAAAGAATTTTTGGTCAATTTGTAGACGGAAATTATCCCTTACCCCTAGCTCCTGGGAGCAAATGAACTGAAAATCACATGGGATTAATAGATTATAAAGGCGAATCGGGATATTGGAAGCTAAAATTTTCCGTCGCTACCTCAATTTTGAGTTTGTCCTAATTTAGCAATCCTCGCGATAATAAAATTTATAACAAACACATTCGATTACGTATTTGTTGGATTTCTATTTACTATATCCTTAATTTATGGCGAAGCCAAAAATTGTTTTCTCTGTATTTTGCTATTGAATTTCTTTAAAAGATCACAATCTTTGGTGGAGACTTTAACGGGTACACTTTTTGACGATATCGACGGGACAGAAGGGCCGGGAAAGGAACTGTCCCGACGAGAACGGGACAAATGACTGTGACAGTAACTCCTTATCCGGGCCATCAGTGGAATTCCATAAATTCAACATGACGACAAAATTCGTCATCGATCATTGTCTGCAAGAAAGTTTGACGAATGTTTCCGTCAAGTGAACTCCGAGAAACGTTTCGAGTTCAAGAAACGGCGTCCAATCACAAGCACAGTTATTTCGGCCCTCACTTTCGAAATAACGGGTTCAGGGTGTTAAAATCGTACTCAGTAGGTGGGAAAATTACCTGCGATTTACGCGAGTTTTCTTTCATAACAGAAGATCGTGAGGTCGGGAAAAAGCGGCGTGCCTCTGCCCTCTCCCGAGAGACCGTAACTCCGGAGCAGAATGGGCTTCCTTTATTTTTAATAAAAGTTTAGGGGAAATTCTAAAAGCTGATTACATCACGGAGTCTTTCTGAGAAGCAGTTTTCCGGGTACCGGAAAAATCACATTAACGAAAACCCATTTGGTTGTTCGACCTAAAAATAAGAAGGAAAACAACGTGTTCTCTTGTTCTTTCCTATTTATATTTTCATTTATGAAAGCTGTCATTATCGTGAAGTTATTAACGCTAAAAACACTACAACAATAATTATAACACCATCAACAATAGCTACATCATTATTGATATAGTTATTAGTGATTACAACAGCATCATTATTGACTAACGACATCATTATTTATAGTAATTGTAGTTATTGTTGATTTTGTCACTGTTGAAGTACGTTCATTTCCCATTTTTACAATAGTCATTGCTAACTGTTTAGTTTTTGTCCATCGTGATTTATACCAAAGGCTGCGTGATAGTAAACAGTAATCTTACTACAACCGAAGCAATTACTACGACCGATTAACTGTGAATTTTACGAGAAAATTACTTTTCATTTACCTAATTTTAGCTAAGCTAAGTAACAATATGCTTTCATAAACAACGTGTATGCATATCAACAATGAACGCATAAACAATCGAGATGCGATCACAATCATAATCAGCACATCAAAACAATCACAAAAATAATACCTCTGAAAGGATTCAAGGATTACGATAGGTTTCTTTGTTGGAGTGAAAATTTAAAGTAAATATATGTGGAAACTATTATCATCAAATAATTTTCGCCGTCAAGTTATACTGATCTTAATTTTACCATTAATCTTATATCTAATATAAATTCTTGTATACACTCTAATAAAAATTAATTCTTGATAATTATTGTACATATACATGTAATCACCGAAATCGAACTACCATCATGGGTTAGATACACAACGAAAAACTACGGAATCGTTAAAAAATAACCTATAAATCTACATCTCCACTGTTACAATTCCATTCTTCGATGATGATATCTTATAATAATATTTCCGAATCAAAAATGTCTTGAGAATTAGCATCGTACGCATGAGAGCGAAACGTTATTCTTGAACACATTACGTTGACCTCACAATGAGCCTCAGCGATGGTCAAAAAGTTCGGAGTGAATGACTAGTTGATGAATGCAGCGAAAACGCCCGCTTGAGGTAGCATAACTATGAGTGGAATAAATTACCGAAGGATTTAAGATTCAAGGGGCGTTCTGCAAGGACGTCTGGCTGCTTGTTTGGTCTGTCAATAGGTTTGAAGCTGAGTGCTAATTGGTTGTGATGATTGAGAAACCGAACTCACGGATGCCTTTGTATGGCGTTGATGTTGTGTCAATAGTTGGAAATACTTGGAACTTAGTGCGGTTTAGCAGAATGAAGGATATATCTGAATGTAAGTGGTTAAAGGACAAGAGAGATTTGCATTCGAAATAATGAATGAACAGCTTGATTTCAGTCTGAACATAAGCGGCGGAGGGGAAATAGATTTATCTACCAGAAGTAAGGTTGAAGGAATTATAGTTTTCTGGTATTTTCTGGTCCTACTTTACTTTCTCTTTTTGGTTCGAGCTGCCAAAATGGTACACAATCTTGATGATAAGAATGATGACAATAATGTCGGCAATGGTGATGGTAACAATAAACATCAATAATGATCGTAATTATGGAAGATTTGAATGTATGTATGGCAATGCATTAACCATGATAGTAATAACAATAGTAATAAAAATAGTAATAACAATAGTAATGACAACAGTAATAACAATAGTAATAACAACAGTAATAACAAAAGAAATAACAATAAGGAAAAGGGTTAAGGTGAGTTGGCACGATAAGGCGTGCACCTAGGAGAAACGGACGGAATAGCTCAATAAATAGAGCAACCGACCGGCAATTGGGAGACCCGGGTTCGTGTCCCGGTTCCGTCAGACTTTCTTTCATGTCCGTTTCTCCTTGGGAAATAACAATAGTAACAACAATAGCAATAATAATTGTATTAAGGATATCTATTCACAGAATTAAGTAGATGATTTAAATGTTTAAGAATCCATTACTTCGATGTGTTTCGTAACATTTGGTACGAAAATATTACCTGAATAACTTTCTAAGGCAGTATTTTTCGGACTTTTTCGTCTCCTGTGCCCTCTTAAACAACCTTATTTAAGCTAACATCATTTTAGATCCATCGCAAGAGCTTTTTAACGTACTGATATCCTCAGTATCTAGGAAAATTACTCGCATACCGGTATCTATGCTTTAATGTTGTACTTTACTTCTGCTTATACATTGGCAGTATGGAAACAAGTTCGTAGAATTTAAGATTTCAAATATTTTTCCGGGTGTTTTACGTCATATCCTTGCTTGAGGGAGGTTTTCGGTGGGGTTTTCCCCCGGACTATGGACGGATTCCAGGCAATTACTATCAATATTAATTTTTATGTTTTATTCCCCTCCAGCGTTGCCACCTGTCCAGATGGCCAAAAAACAAATATATACAATTACATTACAAATATATACATTTCGCATTCTTTTGTCGGGCCTCCGGATAGCCAAGTGGGTAACGCGGTCGACTTGAATGAAGGAAGATTACAATGGATCTTTGGGGATCCCTCAAACAAACCTAAAATAAAACTGAATGGATTTTTTTTAAATTATTGTTATTGATTATCACGATAGATGTGAAAGAAGGCTATTTCTAAAGTTTATTTCATAAACTCACCGATGTATGAAGTGAATTAAAATACAGATGCTATTGAAAAAAAATTACCTTCTTATAGAAATCTGCTTTATATTACCTTCTAGACACAAGATGATTAACTACGCTGTAAGTATTTAAAAAAGAAACTCTTGGAACAAAACTCGATTTCAATGTTGTACTTATAGTAATTATGTTCGTTTTGCTTGTTGGAAACGGAATATATTTCGAGGAATCCTCAAAAGGGAAGTTAAAAAGAAGATACAAATGATACCGTGGCTATTCGTTGTCCCCAATATAAGTAGCTTGTCACAGAATTTCAGGATTCTTCATAAAAGAACAAAATACAACTTCATAGAAATAATTTTTAACAAATGATGATCATCATATCTAAATAACTTCGTGGGTTGGGATCACATACACATTTAAATGAACATCTGTTAATCAAATCAATCCCAAATATAATATATAATATAATTAATATTAAATATATAAATAAATCAATCCATTCCTATAAGTCAACACGTTTCCTAGCACAATTACATTTGTTGGCAAGGCCTCGTTTCATTAATTCATGTCACCATGGAAATATTACAGGTTCGGAATAGATTATATCATCTCCGTTTTTATAAGCACCTCGAGAAAATATGAAGTTTCGTTCTCATTTGTAATATTGGCACACAACATTAATTACTACGATATTACCATGTTCTTTATTACACCATATTTGGAGTTAACTGTTGAAATGAAGCGTATTTAAAAGTTCTACAATTTACGAACATTTTATTTGAATAAAAATTGCGCCAAATCACTCTCACTTTCGTAAACAATTTTTTATACAATGATTAAAATAAAGGTATTAACATTTGCACGATGAAGTCGTGCGGTTGAATTCCAAGGAATGACAGGTGTGAAAAATAGCGACATGACTGGGACTCGAACCCAGGTCTCCCACTTCCCGGGCACCATTCTAACCACTGAACTACCATGCCGCGTCTATTCCGCACTGCTTTGTGAGTTGGCTGCCTCAGTGAGGACCTCTGGCGGCAGTTCGTGCCACTAAATGTGGAGGCTGCTCGCCGTGCTCACAAAGCATTCCCTAAACAAACAATAGACGCGGCATGGTGGTTCAGTGGTTAGTATACCTGCCTAGAAAGTGAGAGACCTGGGTTCGAGTCCCAGTCATGTCACTATTTATCACAGCTGTTATTCCTTTGAATTTATACAATGATAAATGAAAACACGGCTTCGTATTTTCGACAATATTTTCAATAATCGACTAGCTACGGCCTTTCAGCCATTCCCAGGATTGAGCCGAATGGATTAGACGTACTTTGGTAAATAATAAAGTATTTGCAGCACTAAAAGCCTGATTCAGAGCTATCCTTTACTGGGTTCCTCCATTAGAGGTACCTTAAAGATATAATCTCGTATATAAAGAAACCATAATATTTTTTCCTACAATGACCATAACACTTTTAATTCAAAAAACTCACATCATCATCTCAGATAGTAATACTAACGCATTTTGCAGAACGAAATAGATTTATTTCCCTTGAAATATCGCGCTTATTTGCGATTAGAATACTTCTTCTTACGCCGCGTGTGTGAGGAGGAAAAAAGGCCAGTGAGAAATGGAAAGTCGTTTGGCCCCGAGTAGAGAAATGATGAAGAGAAGTGATCAGTTATTGCACAAAAAACCCTCTCAAGGACTTGACTTTAAGAGTCAAAAATGACAACTTATCGAAACTTCTTATGAGAGGGGAAACTTGCAGGGGAAAAAACACTTAAGAAAGCTGGAACGCGGCAATAATTGGTTATATGTTGGTAGGAAAAACGGAGAGGGTTAGTCAAGAGTGTGCTGGTGATGAATGGACCAGGACCGAAAGAAATTTCTGGAAAAGGGGTGCCAAGGTGATTTAGGCGTGCGGAGAGAATCTATGAGAACTTAGTGCCGAAGTTGAAATATGATGGCGGAGTGGATAAAAGGCGGAAAAAGAGAAAAAGTGCCCAAATGTGTGAGACCCTTAAAGAAAAAGAGATCTGTATTTAGGCGAAAGGAACAGTCTTATGAGATTTGTGGTAGAAGAAGAAAACCTTCTTCCTGCTATACTTTGGACACCTCAATGAAGTAATTTGTATATAGAATGTGACATCTGAAATTTTGCTTTAAATTTACAATATATTTCTATGATTATTATTTGAATGCTTGCATTAAGCCACAAGCCAGGTAACAAGGTCTCAACAAGTTAAATACATTAAAGGGAAACATCCTACCATAGATACAAAACATAATTACAGTAGTGATTAAACTTTATATTCCCAAAATATTTCGATTAATTCAATATATCGAACATCATTATAAATAAAAGAGATTTTGCAGTTAGAAGTTTTAGTCATCCTCAAGTTACATATTTGATTTAACCTTTTACACATATCTTTCTCATCTTTAAGAAGACTTTGTAATTTCTTCATCGAAATGTTGCATTTCAAGGACTACGAGCAAAGTATTGTGTAAAGAAATCTGGTTATTTAATTGATGGGAACTATACATAATTCATCATGATTTTCATTCAATTTCAATTGTCAATAGGCGATGGTAGGTAAGTTACTTTCAGGCACTTCCCGAATTTGAAGAGAAAAGACAGTGTAGATGAATTGTTAGCAATAAATTATTTTGAGAAAAGTTCTTCTTTCTCCTAGAGATTGTGTCCTCTTGGCTAGCGTAAGTTTGATAATGAACATAATATTAAACGCAAAGACACAAAAGTTCTTATCAAACCTCATATTTTCCAATTAGGATTGACATTAGCCTCAAATAAAATAATGAAAAATACTGATGCTACCCTTCCCTCGTATAAAATTTTTGTGGATGAAATTTTACAATTTCCTATTATAATTCTTTCGTGTGAAGTACCGGTTGTTTCTCGAGTCAAATCCTCTTAAAAGACAATCATCCAAAATTTAAGAAATTTAAATTATTCTAATGTCAGACTCATACATTTTTATTGCCTTCACATATATCGCAGATGTCTCCCGAACCTCCTGTACAGCTTTCCTTCCCCTATTTCTACCACGATATCATATCATATCCATGATAAAAAATAGTCTGTAGAATATCACATTACTTTCCTATTTCAATTTACTCATTGAATTGAAATTATTCTCATTGAACGGTCATTCGAATTTTGGAAGATAATTGAATTTCGATCACGAAAAAAATGTGCTCTGAGGATTCCATAAGTTTGAATTTAATTATGTAAGTATGACCCAGCAATGAACAGCAAAATTATGTTTGGAAAGGAAATTTAAATTTGGGCGATTAAACCTGTATTTTAATATTAAACGCCTGAACATTTTTATGGTCTATTTTAATAGGTAAGGGCAATTTGCTAATTGAACCCTCACTTTAAAACTATCTCTTAGGAAGCACCCAGAATATTAACCAATTAAGTCTTCCTTTGCAATTTTCGAACTGGATTATTTTAAAATTGAAAAAGCTTCTGATTTCGGCCACCAGTGCTTGTGGAAAAGGCTGCGGATCTGCAGTTTTAGTCTTCGTTTTTCAAAATAAAGATTTTGATAATTGGCGACGTGACGCAGACAAGATTTACCACACTTTCAATACCATTCTACAATTGGAAGATGGAGGCAATACATGTGCATTGCTGATCTGATAATAATTACACGTTGACTTAATTGTTGAAATCTGACCCTTACGTGTAAACAATCACAGTGTAGAACATTGTTACTTACTACAAATTTACAGGTGCAATTGTATAGATTTTTACTATAGATAAGTTGACTTACGGAACGCCTCTATTGTTACAATTACAGGTACTGATTAGATTCAACAATCTCCTGGTATTCATTATATTATTGATCTAAAGAGAAGCATTGCTGACAGAAATAGATACGACATGCGACGCAACAATCGATTCTTACGATGTCTTTACTTATCGCTAACAATACCATTTTAAAACTCATATGCTAAAATGTGACTCCGTGGAATTTTACACTTACATTTTTTTTTACTTTTAGTGCTACATAGACGATGATTGATGTAGTTATAGCGAATTTTCCTTGCTAAATATGATTTTCTTGATCACCTGTGGTAACTAGTAAACATTATCGGCGGAAAAGTAAACAATACATCATAAAGATGCATGCATAAATTGATTACTCAGAAGAGCTTGAACGAATCCCTGCTAGGGGCGGCAGTATATCTCGGCCGGCCCTGTCATCCTTAGTACCTAAGTAAAATCAATATTTGCGATTTACCTATTTTAAGGGTATTCATGCAGCTTTCCGAAACTTCATTTGGTGCTGCATCTTGAGGCGGTAGCCCCGCTTTCTGCCTGTAGCCGGCCCTGCCTACGAAACCCGAGAGATGAAAGTTCGAAGCGGCGATGGATACAGACGATTACCCTAACACCAGAAAGAGAACAAGATGGGTATCCCCGCAAATAGGTTTCTTAGCAATTTGCGAATTGCAAACACATTACCGAGATCACCTCGGGAAAAAACCCTTCGCCGTCTTTGTTTCCAAGGAGTATATATTCCCTTTCCTCCAATAATGAATCGCCGACGAGTGCCTTAAATTTTAGCGCTGATTTTGAGTTATGAGCAGCGCCCGTTCCATTCCGGAGAAAATTACACTGTGAGAAGGAAAAACAGAGGGAAAAAAGCATCCCTCAAGTGGATTGTGTAATTAACTTCTTCAGTTCAAGTCCAAAACAAACTTCTCCAGTTTCGAAGAGTCTTAAGCGAAAAAAAAACTTGGCGCAAGTGGCGATGGGTTGGGAGAGGGGAGATTAGTGGAGGGATGGAGAAAAACAGTCTCCTTGGAGACTGCCGTTTCTTTGGGGATCATGTGTTGTTTGAGGAAGGGCATCCGAAGGAAATGCAGAGATGGGATTGCAAGAGGGAAATGAAGGATGAGGAGAAAGCCAAGAAGGGAATGGAAGATAGCATTAGACCGGTCGGGGATCTGAGGATTGGTCCAGGGTTCAAGTCGATCTCTTACTTTGCGAGGGGAGGAATCCCCTTATCCGACTTGGATCGACCCTGGATGGCTGATGCCGTGGATTAGATAGACCCCTAGAAACTCTCGTGTGTACGTGACTCTCATACGCACGCATACGTTGGATGAAAGTGCCACGCATAACCGGTTTAATGCCCCATTTGACAGTATACATATATATATCCCTTAATAAGTATGCATATCCTTCAATGTAGATACGATCGTTTCCATATATTTGGCTAAAAATCATGCTGGGTTCTCACATCTGAGGATGTGGTTCTAAAGCAGTCCTCAACAGGAAAATATTCAATTTTAAATTGTTTATTCAAAGAAGGAACCTATTGCAATCTCCAAAGGGCAAGATAAATATTACCCTTAACATATTTCGGTGTGTGATACAAGAATGTGTATATATATATATACATATATATACATACATTTCGGCCTCTGTTGGACACAAGTCTTCTGGCAGCTTAATCACACAATATACACTTGTCAAAAAATAAAAACAGATCATATCTAACTTGTTTCACCCTCAATGCATCGAATCTAAATTTAATAAACATATTCACACAATCTACATTCCTATATCTCAATAAACTCTGTATTGTTTTCTAAACTCCTCTATCCTCTTAGGTAATGGTATAAGGACGTCTTTATGAACGAAAACTTAGCTTAATCCTTTCTTTGTTTTTTCAGCTCTAACTACTGCTTCTGACCCCTCAAGCAAAACAAAACTGTTTTCCTATACTTCTCCAAAATTCACTCTAATTCCAAGAAACTATATAGTTTACTAATTGGTTCTTTGTTGATACGATTGTTGTTACATGCATTGTTTATAAGAACGTTTTTGTTTCTTTGACACATATGTGAGGAAGATGTAATACTCTCATTAAAAGGCTTAAATAATGCGAAGTAATATTTTCTATTCTTTAGTAATTAGCTTCTGATCGCTAAATGGTTGTTATAGTGACCTCGCTGACGTAATGGTCAGTGCTAGTCTTTTAACTCCAAGGTCCCGGGTTCGAGACCCGATAAACGGAATTTTCCTGAATAGGGAATAGGGTGTGTTTGTGTTAACCGTTTGTGTTGTGATCGTCAAAGTTATGAAAACGGATTTAACTGGGGTTTCCTGTTTCCATTCAATAACAAGAATGATATAGGCTTAGATAAAATAGAAAGTATCATCAATAACATATGCCTAGAAAAATGGCGTTTCCGGAAATCCAAATGGGCCAATCTTATCACTAAGGAATAGTTGCACGTAACGCGATAGCCGGTCTTACTAATTTATCAATCGATACTATAATTTCGCTTTTTTTATAGTCATTATTTCGGATCCCATGTACTTATGGCACGAAATCAGGATATATAGGATGAGAGCAAAGCCAGGAAAATAGCAAATGTAGGCTAAAAACTTCGCTATGCCTATTGTTTTGTTCGTAGTATACTGTGTGCAGCGTCTCAATTTTTGGGTACTTTAATGTTTGCGAAATTCCCTTTTATGAATCCGAATCTCCCATCACTTTCCCTATAGGAGGTATAGCTTCAACCCAGGACATTTCCGGTCGAAAGGGACACGTGGTAAGCCTTATAATTGCCGGAATGGATCAATGACTTTAAGCTTTCGTCTTCGATATTGATGTAAGAGGGAGATATCGACAGGCCTTTAAGGGTTCAAGTTTTAATTTGACATTATGAGGAGGATGACGATGATTAAGGATCCATTAGGAGCCATAAGGCAGCTGTTCACTCTACAGATGATTTCAATGCTGCAATCAAGAATTTTTAATTGCATCTCAGTAGGTGCAGAGTGACTTTACTTAAAACCAGCTTTGAGGGCCTACCTTTCCTAGCCATAAAAGCAGCTCCGGAGTAATTGCAATGTGAAATGACGGGGTAATTAATACGGAAAACTATTACCATACTCGAACGCAGTAGCTTGGGTCTAAGATTCCAAATTTACCCTTTTGCAACATTGATTTTCCCAGCAAATTTGGTTCATCGTTGAAATGTGAAATATACAATTAGTTTCAAATTTTGAAAAAAAAAACGGAGATAAAACATTAATTTAATTGCATTCAACAAACGTCATGACACATCATACGTAAACAATTAGAATAATTATATTAAAGATAAACATGTCAATATCATAATGTGAATTTTATACAATTAGTTTCAAATTTTGAAAAAAAAAACGGAGATAAAACATTAATTTAATTGCATTCAACAAACGTCATGACACAGCATACGTAAACAATTAGAATAATTATATTAACACTAACTGTAACAATATCATAAATGGTTTCTACCAAAACAAAATTATTGTTACGATGCTGAAATCTCACCATTATTCCAGCAATAAAAAGAGTTATTCTTAGAGCAAATATGCGGATTAAATTTATCCAGGATAATGCCAAATGCGATAGAAATGCGAATTTTAAAAGCAAATATGTATTTCTTTCCGTAAGAAATCAGACGATGAAGTACTAAATTAAGAAAATTAAACATTACATCGTCACTGCTTGCTCTAAATTGGTGCACGATTTTTTTTTAAATTTCGGGATCGCGAGAAGCCGCGTGTATTGAATCCTGTATTTCCCTGTGACTCAAGATAATGCAGGTTAACCAAGTTACCCTGCGTCTATTTAATCTCTCATATACAGCGGCCAAAAATCTTCACCAGTGCCGGCTCAGGATAGGGGTGGACTCGGACAGTTGCCAAGGGCGCCGAATTTTTGGGGGCGAATGACGTTGGTTGAGTCGAAAAAGTGTGTTGAGAAGTTCTTCATAAGTATTCCTAAAGTAAAATCCTGGAATCGCTTAAAATTTTCTGGAATAACTTGTGCCTATACTCAGTTCTTCTATCCTCAAGAAATTCCCAGCTGACTGTGAGAGTTTTGATCTAGATTAAAGTGAACTCGAAAAGGAGATAAAGAAAGCGATTTTCGTATGCATTTCTCAAAATGGAGGAAAGTGAAGCGGTAGTAAAGTGGACCCCAAGTCTGTTTCATGTGCAAATGAATATTGATCCCGATTTTTATATAAGAATCAGAGGGTCGCATGCATCGAAAGGGGCAGAACATAAGAGGGCGGCTGAAGAACAGTTTAGAGATCTTCGGAGGAGGAGATGAAGAGTCTGAATTCTAAAGTTTCGTGTCGGCGAACGGAGGGTCTTCGGATGGGGGAGAACGACGCGAGGTAAATGGTTTTTTGAAGACAAATGGAAGCAGATGGGTCGACTTCGGAAGGGAGGAAAACTGTGGAAGGAGAACGTTTGGTTTCGGAGGCTAAAAATACTGGGATAGAAACATCCCTCCGCTTGTCTCTCTTACTAACCTTCCCAATTAACGCTGAAGGTTTATTGTGACTTAAACGTCGCTGTAACTCACGGGTTCCGGTTTGATCCCCGAAGAAAAAGAACCTGCAGAAGATAGTGGAGGGATGGAGACCACCGCTTTGCCCATCGGAAAATAATTGAGATAAATTCTGGTAACTGGAAAAGCTCTGCGGAAACTATCCCTTGAAATACTGTCGTGCCCCTTCACCTGGAACTCCTTGAGTTGTGGGAATAAATTTAATTTCAATTGGGTGGAAATAAAATGACTGTTAATGACTAGCATTGGAGTTGAAAGCGTTAGAAATATACAAAAAACCTGTGGAACTCATTTCTATAACATGGTTCAAAAGGTGAATTAGAAGTTCTGCGAAAGGAAAATCTAATAAATGGGTTCACTCACTTCATTGCTATTATAATTACAAATAGAATTTACACTTCAGATATGTTTGAGACCAAGTATCCGTGTGTGAACATGTGGAACCCCGAGAACACCAACATTTTATACATAGAAAAAGCGACATTTTACTACTAACAAGTATTGTGAACTACTATATATAAATTTTTACATAAGTATACAGCCCTACCCTCTGTATTATAACGATCTGTGTGTAAAGTATTCATCAAATAAATTATTGTTTATCCAGAAACATAAAGATTGAAAAAATGAACTATTCAATCAAACTTTGAACTCCTTTAAAGTTCCAACTATCATCACAAACATACTTCAACGCTTGATGGTTTGGTAAATGTAGACTTCCGGTGCTTCAACTGCTATTTATTCTGCACCACTTGCTTATAAAGCAGTGCGGTAGGCAGGAGGGGGATTCTAACCCCCCCAGAAGCAACGTGGAATTTTTTAACCGAGTTTTTGGGAGGTTGATTGTAATTGTTTAAAGACTCACAGTTAAACACACAATAGTGCATGGTAAGAATGCAAATATAAATCTGATTCCACCTGCATTATATTTAGGGTAGAAGTTTGTCTTTACCAGGAATGCATGCAGTTTACTCCATTGCTATGAATCCCCACCCCCAAAGAAATATCCTGGTTGAAATACCCCTGCACACATTAAGGGTTTTCTAAGCCGCTATAAGAGACAAGAAATCAAATTTACTGAAGATACGTTGAATGGATTCATTAGAAAGATACATACGATACATTTCAGATGCCATTTAGAGAACCAATTTCCCCGTTAAAGGAATCTAACAAATTGTGAATCCCACCAATTACTTCTAAATTGGGAAAAACTTGATAGATTCATCAGCATTGTCTCCTGGGCTTGAATCTATGAACCCTCTTATCAATAGGTTTCTATGGTAACATGGCAATAATCGTCTCCCGATTGTCGCCGCCTAATTACGCCAATTAGTGGATATAGTTACCCTCCTTCTAAGATGGAGAAGATCAAGGGCATTCCTGGAGATCCATATATGGAGAGACAATGTCTTATTCACAGATTATTAACATACTCCTAGTATCAGCGCAAATGAGATGGATCCCAAACATTAGGCGACAAAACGTCTGCGGCTAATCGACGACTCTTAAGCGGCGGCGCCTAATCCGACCCTCTCTCCTCCTGTAACATCTCTCCCATTCCCTCTTTGGCGCCAGATGCTGTCACTGGGAGCGGGGATATAGTTGGCGAAACTAAATATTTGTGTGACTGTCTTGGGGGTCTTTGTGCAGCAACGCACTCCTAATTTATTTGTCCGTCGTGGTTTACCACAAAGCGTTTATCATCAGAGAGTAATGAAAAATAATTTCCCCTCATTCGGCGTAATTCTCCAGCATAATTCATTTTCCGGTACACATCCTTCTTCCATGTGTTGTAAATTTAGAATCAGTTCCCAAACTTCATGTACCCGGTCCC
>KZ308972.1:130414-145724 GCA_000376725.2 Ladona fulva
TCCAATGTTTTTCCTATTTAAAATTGGTAATTAGAGCGGACTCGCGATGCTCAGGCATTTCAGATTTTTATTCAAATCAGTTATTTATTAAAATGATAAAAAATTGTAATTTTCAAAAATGAGTTGGGTCGTCGATTCGTGTCTATTAATTCAAAATGCTCATTTCCATCTCATTGAGACTGGGAAACTATTTCCTGGTGAGATTTATCGTAATTATTTATTTCAGATCCGCAATGAAATGACTGAGGATGGTGATGAGGGGAGAAACAATCTACATCTACGTAAAAACCCTGAAAGCCACCTTTCGGCGTGTGGCAGGGGGTGTAAACACCTAGCGTTCTAGGTGCCTCTTTAGCTTAACGTTCGCGGAAAAAAATGAGTCCATAAAAGAAATAAATTGTTTGATAGTGAAATACTACACATATCATTTCCGCAACGGTGGAACTGCTGATAATATTCTATGATTCAGAATTTTTGAAATCGTAAAACACCTTTAAATATCACATTTACATGGCGACGTAAGACTTAGAAACGATCTTCTCTTGTTAATGACAAAGTTACGTGCAAGGGAACGTTGTGTGTTGCCAAGTTACGAGAATTTACAGTCTCAAAATATATTCCGTAACAGGTTTTTGCTATATTTACTCATAGAAGTGACAAATCAATCTAAAGGGCTACTTATGATGCAATTTCAGATTAACATTCCACGAACTTAGACATATTTTACAATAGCGATATTTTCTCTATTGGAAAGAGATTAACAATTTTCTCTAAAATGGACGAGGTAAATTTTTCATCAAAGTCCTTCGATCCTCTATTGGGCAAAAAAATCAAGATGTTGAGGCTTAACTTGGTGGAACGCCATGACATCAGTGAAGTGAAATAAAACTATGTAAGTTCCACAGCTTGGAAGTTCCACTTACAGAGTTTTATTTTAATTCACTGACCTCTATTGGGCAGTTTTCACGCGGAAGTATTCCTGATGCAATGAACTCCCAAACAGTAAAATTTAGACTCTCAAAAGATAACACAGCGTTTCTAATCAAAATTCCAGCGAATCATGTGCGAATGGTGTCTTAGACGAAAAAAATTCCCAGCAGGTCTAAATCTAGAGTAAACAGAAAGATTCATGTTTTGATACGAGCAATGTTCAATGTTTGCCTACACTAAACGAACTTCTGAACACGAAAGCGAGCTGTTATTTTTAGAGAAATGTTCCGTCTTTAGGAAAGCTAAGTTGAAATTGGTTGGATTCTCTATCGTAGATGCTTGCAACGTTGACCCTGCAGGTTCCCCTTAAGCCCGCCTTTAAAAGGGAACTCTGGAGGGAACAGACAGATGGTAGACGGAAATGATCTTTAACCTGTCTTCATCATCATTAGTTTCCTCTCTTCCGACAGCTCCCTTATTACACGCTACTTCATATCGTCACATTTTCTTCAACACTTTTCATATCTCGATAACTTCTTCCCCGTTTTCGATCCTCCGCACATCCTCTCCTATCCTCTAATGGCTGCAAGGGGGAGATCAGGGACGCCAAAGCAGTGTGAAAGAGCGGCGTTAGACGGAAGGTTCGTGAAAATGCTCTGTAAAGTTCTTAAGCTCAGAAATACGGCTGATAGGTCTATTTACGTTGGATCCCATGTTTTATAACGAAGCACCGGAGTATGGGATAGCAACATAAGTGCTTACGAATAATATGTGATGACACAAATGTTAGTCTACTAGTATATCTGAGGTAGTATAGTTTCGCTTGTAGATCGCAATAATTTTTTGATTCATAAACAACTAACATAAACTGACTTTTCTGGTATATTTCTCCCTAAATGAAGTATTAAAAATGATGGAAAGCTACAAAATTTCATAAGGAAATGTATCCCTAAAATAGAAGTTGCTTACGATCATATTTTCCGTAGAGACGTAAACACTCTAGTGTTAGATGAGCATTTTAGTGATAATACATCCCCTGCCATACTCTACAGTCGTTTGTCAGAGTAAATATATATAAAACGTAACTGCTTATCGTGAGAATAAGAGGACCTACATGAGTCGCTTATTCACTTTGCAAGTGGAAGCTCAGGAAGAAAATTTTGATAGTTTCTGAAAAAATAGTGTAGAAATTTTTTTCAAATAACTCACAAAATCTTAACAAAAAGTTGTCTTTAAAATCAACTAAACTATCGTTTAAATACGAAAGGAAATGCTCTGTTAAATCAAAGAGAACGTGGAAAAATCAACTTTTATAAACACAGAACTTCGAAATTAAGGATAACTGGCTATACGTAACGTATGAAAAGAATATGTGAATAGCGAATAATAATAAAATTAACTCCGTATATACATTGTAAAAGTCAAAATGCACACTTTTGCAACGCTAGTGGCGCCTTAATATCTCCTGGCGATCGATTCCATAACTACCCCCATCTCGGCGGCAAGTGTTTAAGAAATTGAACTAGGAAAAATACTTCTAAGAAAGTAAAGTGAAATTCCACGGATATTTTAGGGCGTAAAAAAGATCTTGGTTGAAGACAGCAGAGGAGTGGTCTTCTTTGGAAAGGGTGCGCTAAAGGCGCTATCTGAAGGGCAAACAAGAAGCCTTAGCGACTTGGAGCGGAGATTTGACTGGAGAGGGATTGGGCTTAGTGAGGGAAGTAGGATTACGGGAGGAGGAGAGGATCTCAATAACTTTGGAGAGGGCGAAGTTACAAAACTATGAATCCTTTATGATTCAGACAGAAGGCACTGGAAACTGAGAGAAACCGGGCGAAAGACCACATTCCACGAATCTGCAAACATTTTCCCAAAAATTTCTCGCGAATTCTGGTCGATACTCAACGTATTAAAAACCCTGCTGGTGAATGAACCCGGGCAATACTTTTAAGGTTGCGATGGTTTTAAATCGGTGAGAAATGGCGCGTGAATTGTCAAAAGAATGAAGAGAATTCGAATTTTGACTTAATTATACGAAATCTTCATTAAGTAAATGTAAATCTCTGTGATGAAATGCTGTTTGTAGGTTTGCTTTCTATTTCTCTATATAGTTCGTATTTTTATTGAGGTATGAAATAAAACTATTAACTTAAAAAATCTGCGAGGTAAAAAGACCCAAGAAAAGCTATTCTCATCTCTATGAAGACCCGGGTTCGAACCCAGGAATCGATAAAATAACTATGAAAGAATACAAGCGATTTTCCATTTTTAGAAGAGCAAGGTTTTATTCTCTTACTCATTTAAATAAATATATGCGAAAGAATTTCCAACGAACTAGCTTTATTGCAAATATCCTATTCCATCTATCCATTGAAATGTTTTTACGCTTTTCGATCGGTTCTCACATTAACTCAGCGTTAATTTCGATCGTTATCGGATATCTCTGCTCTTCCCGGTAGTTACCAAGGCAACCTTCACTATTGGCGCCAATTAAAAGACTTATTCAACTAAACTCTGAAATANTCCATTGAAATGTTTTTACGCTTTTCGATCGATTCTCACATTAACTCAGCATTAATTTCGATCGTTATCGGATATCTCTGCTCTTCCCGGTAGTTACCAAGGCAACCTTCACTATTGGCGCCAATTAAAAGACTTATTCAACTAAACTCTGAAATATATAGAAAGGGATTTAGTTACGGAAGTCGTACGAGTAGATAAAGGAGCACTTCTTGAAAAAATAGGAATAAGCGAATGAGGGAAAAGTCGACGATACCGGGATCTTATATAAAATGCAGCATTTACTGTGGTTCACAGGTTAGGTACTTAAAGAGCAGATTACATCTCCGAAGGTATCCCATATTGCGTCCTCTTCTGACCGCCAAGTTTTCACTTTTTGCAGCTATTCACTGTCGCTTTTATTGTAACGTAAGCATAAAAAACAAAGCATGATTTATGTCAAACTCACTGAAAAGGATAATTTCCATTTGTCGACATTCTTCACGAACATGTCTTTCGTCCACGCCGTATAATTCACACTGATCGTCAGACAGTTAACGGAATGTTTAAACGGAAATTCTGCGCTCTGATTGGCTAACGAAACTCAATCGTTCAAAATGAACCCTCTCTAAGTTGTGTTCTCTCCAGAAAAATAATTTCAATGAACGAGCTTACTTTCAGGAAATATATTTAATAATAGATAGTAATTTTAAAGGGCACGCTTTTCGAAAATTGAAATTTTATGAAATTTTATAAATTATCAAGAAAAGATATTAGAAAGGAAGCCATCTTGAATTCTATATCCTAGCAGCAAATCGCCGCGTATCAAAACTGCGCGGACTAAATCACCGGGAGCCGTAATATTGATACCCAGAATGGTAATCGAGTAAAATGAAGCATTTCGAATAAATACAGGCCCCAATTTTTCAGAATATTTTGATTTCGAAATTATACCCTTTCATCTGGANATAAAGATTGAAAAAATGAACTATTCAATCAAACTTTGAACTCCTTTAAAGTTCCAACTATCATCACAAACATACTTCAACGCTTGATGGTTTGGTAAATGTAGACTTCCGGTGCTTCAACTGCTATTTATTCCGCACCACTTGCTTATAAAGCAGTGCGGTAGGCAGAAGGGGGATTCTAACCCCCCCAGAAGCAAAATGGAATTTTTTAACCGAGTTTTTGGGAGGTTGATTGTAATTGTTTAAAGACTCACAGTTAAACACACAATAGTGCATGGTAAGAATGCAAATATAAATCTGATTCCACCTGCATTATATTTAGGGTAGAAGTTTGTCTTTACCAGGAATGCATGCAGTTTACTCCATTGCTATGAATCCCCACCCCCAAAAAAATATCCTGGTTGAAATACCCCTGCACACATAAAGGGTTTTCTAAGACACTATAAGAGACAAGAAATCAAATTTACTGAAGATACGTTGAATGGATTCATTAGAAAGATACATACGATACATTTCAGATGCCATTTAGAGAACCAATTTCCCCGTTAAAGGAATCTAACAAATTGTGAATCCCACCAATTACTTCTAAATTGGGAAAAACTTGATAGATTCATCAGCATTGTCTCCTGGGCTTGAATCTATGAACCCTCTTATCAATAGGTTTCTATGGTAACATGGCAATAATCGTCTCCCGATTGTCGCCGCCTAATTACGCCAATTAGTGGATATAGTTACCCTCCTTCTAAGATGGAGAAGATCAAGGGCATTCCTGGAGATCCATATATGGAGAGACAATGTCTTATTCACGGATTATTAACACACTCCTAGTATCAGCGCAAATGAGATGGATCCCAAACATTAGGCGACAAAACGTCTGCGGCTAATCGACGACTCTTAAGCGGCGGCGCCTAATCCGACCCTCTCTCCTCCTGTAACATCTCTCCCATTCCCTCTTTGGCGCCAGATGCTGTCACTGGGAGCGGGGATATAGTTGGCGAAACTAAATATTTGTGTGACTGTCTTGGGGGTCTTTGTGCAGCAACGCACTCCTAATTTATTTGTCCGTCGTGGTTTAACACAAAGCGTTTATCATCAGAGAGTAATGAAAAATAATTTCCCCTCATTCGGCGTAATTCTCCAGCATAATTCATTTTCCGGTACACATCCTTCTTCCATGTGTTGTAAATTTAGAATCAGTTCCCAAACTTCATGTACCCGGTCCCTCTTAACACAATCCTTGTCTAGTTAGAGCGACCGCCCGGAAAGTGGGATATCCGGGTTCGAGTCCCGACTACCTTAAACTTCCCCCCTTCCTGTTTTTCCTTTGAATTCCTACATATGCATTATATGTACTTATCTTATCGATTAATTACAATCCTTGTATTTACAATCCAATATCTTTGCTATTTTGCAATCGATCTCCATTTGAAATGATAATTGACTTAGATAAAATTATGAAACGGTTCGATGATTGGCAATTAGGGCTTAATGTAGATAAATATTCAGTAGTTAACTTCTTCGGAAGAAATCTATTATTAATGATTGTTCGTCCAGCCTACGAGGGATAAACTTATTATCAGTAGAATCGCTAAAATATCTTGGAGTAACCCTTACAGAAAACATGGGGAACCCACATCCGTAATATATGTGGAAGATCACTTAAGGAACTCGGCTTCGTTAAGAGAATAGTCGGTCGGAGCGAAGAAAATGTTCGGAAGCAAAGTTATTTTGCGTTATTTAGTCCTTACCTTGAGTATGCGTGTAGTGTATGGGACCCTGCCGATAAGTGTTGTATTTGGGAATTAGAAAAGGTTCAACGAAAGGCGATAGGTTTTGTGAAGAATCGCTACGATAAATCATAAGCGTTACTCAGATGCTTCGGGATGGGATTCTCTAGAAGATAGAAAATTAAAAAAAAAAAGGTTTTACTTAATGGATAAATTTAGAGAAAGTGCGCTCAGAGAAGATACAGCCGAAATAATGCGTCCACCATGTTACATAGGCCGTTCCGACACTGCGAGAAAGATCAGGGAAATAGATGCAACACGAATCGATTCAAGAAGCCATTTTTTCCGTAATCGATTAGGGAAGTAGAATCATGGCGCTAGCACCCACTGCCACATGCCGAAAGGCGGCTTGCAGGGTACTTACATAGACAAAGACATGATTCGTAAAAGCAAGAAGATTAAATGTTTGGTTTTAGTAGCTTAATCAATGAGGTTCCACATTGTGAAAACGTATGCATTCATCCAATGGTTCTCCCCAGATATCCATTACTTTAAAATATACGCAGGTTAAGTCATATAAGCGGCCAAAATTATAATGCGAAATGAGGAAACAATTAGTGCTGAAGCACAACAATGCCATAGTAACTCATTTGACCGAAGTACAGTCGGTGAAGGAAAATTTGCAAATATATTTATCACCCACGCTTTTCGAAGTTAAAAATACATTTACATTCATATACACGTATATACAAGATCACATAAAGAGGCGTATTGACGGCGGGGCAACCGTCCCATGGCGAGATCTCGTAGGATGGCGCAAAATCGAAGTTATAGTGTATCGAAATTAAACCCTGCCCGAAAAGTTGTTCGGTGCATTTTTAATTTTAGAAAAGATCCATTTCTGCAGCCACGTGAGAAAATTTTGCGGGTGTTTTCCGTATAGTTTATCAAAATTGAAGTTGTTCTGAAAACTCTGAAACTGCTCTTTCGTCCATCATTTTGAACTATTCTTAAAGTATAAAATGTAACTTCCCCTCATACCAAATCTTCGTGGGCGAAATCTTTATCACATGAAAATTCGTACGTATTATTGAACATTACTGAATTGATATTAACATCTTCGAATATTATAAACCTACCTCATGAGCGGAAACATATAGAAACCTGTCCTCAGAACAATTATGTACCGCTCAAAAACAATTTGGCATTACGAGGTGACGCTATTAATGTGAGAGGTAGTTGTAACGGAAATATCCTAGTGTTTGCTGGAAGTCATCCTTTTAAATGATCATATCGAATCTACCTCTCCCTTTCATACCATTCGCATTCTCCTCAGACCTATCGCAGTCACTCTAGTCATTGCTGAAAATATCCCCCCTATTTTTTCCATCGTATGCTGGAGAGCAGGTTGCGACCATCGCAAAAGGGCTTCATCAGGTTCTGCCATCTCACCGTGGTTATCATATGAAATCCCTTCCCTACAACCGAAAATAGAAAGAAATAAGACATGTACAGTAAACATTCACCTAAGGATATAGTAGTCTTATTTTCGGGGCTAAATTTTAGAGGCCCCTGAACATAATATTGCCCAGAGACCCCTCTTACCAGTCCACTGACCCTATTTGCCTCTTATATCCCTTTCATTTATTACTAACATTTTCGCGGGTTTTTATCGCCCCCCCCCCCTCCTTGTGTGGGTATTTTCACTCATCGTGGATTTGTCTCCATAAAGCATCAGATGAGTTTAACCCTCACAACCCAAATCTGGCACCCGGAATTTTGGTCCGCGGAGATTTGGTCCGCTACGTTTTGGTCCGCTACGATTTGGTCCCACGACAATTTGGTCCCGCGACGATTTGGTCCGCGACGATTTGGTCCGCGACGATTTGGCCCGGCGTTAAATCGGCGTGTTAATCGGCGTAAAAGTATCAAATAACTGTTTTCCTCCCCTATTGCACGCTCTGATTCCAGTAAGGCATACTTCTAATTATTGCTTGACAAAAGGTTAAATACTAACAAAACTGTTGTATTCTATCCAGCAACAACAATAAAAATTAATTATGAGAAATCTCAGCCTTGACGAACATCCACTTTATCGCGTGTCGTTACTACTCGTAAATCATCGTAGCACCCAGCCGCCGCGGACCAAATCGCCGCGGGACCAAATTGTTGTGGGACCAAATCTCCGCGGACCAAAGTTCCGGCTGCGTGCAAATCTTTGTGTGTTTATATGTATCTATATTTTGTTTGTATGTCAGTTGTTATTTATTAATCAACTAGAGTGCGTCTTAATTTGTGGCTACTGTTTGTACCAATTATCTTGTTCCTATGTTTTCCAGATATAATTTAGATATACATATTGAATTACTTTTCTAGATTTAAGTTAATTGTTTTTGGTTTTTTGGTTTAATATTGCTAAAATATAATATCCCCATAGGTTTGGCGGAAAAGGGGCCATTTTGTCCTAACCTCGCTGTAAGAGTGAAATAATAAAAAAAATATTCACTTCACTGATATTCTTCTCCACATACACTCAATTTCGTTTCCTCGCAACAATATGGGCATAAGATCACTCCCACACGCAGTCATTTCCCCCCCTTTCTATAACTTTTAATAGTCACTATTCCTTAGTGCAAACGTATATTTTTGAAAAATCAGACGTATGGGGAATATTCCAATTGGGGTTTTCCATAGAGCGCAAATTCGAAGGGGCAAACGGAGCCAAAAAAAAAAGGAAGCAATCTTCCATAATTGTTCTCGGGATATTCTCCTATAATTTAGAGTGCCACTACGCCCTTTGACTCCTCGCCCCATGACTCGTTTATCGTGGCAATTACTAAGTTTTTCCAGGGAATTTACGATCTTAAGGGCAAAGAATACAAAGCGATAAAAATTAACCCCTGACAATCATGTTCAGCTTCATTATGCCTCTCTCCTTGGAGGATTCACCCGAATCTCAACGTGAATAATAGCGAATAAAAAAGCCACGATTTTAATTCCGACCTCTCCTTTAATTTTGGTATGAATTTTGACAAGTAAGAAGAATACCATTATGATGTTAAACCGCAAAATAAAGATGAGTTTCTGCAAATGGAAATAAGGAGTTGGTAACAATAAAGAAGTGCTAAATAATGTTAGATTTGAATAAAGTATTTTGTAATTGTATTAGATGAGAAAATCAATGCTTAATNGAACACGAAAGCGAGCTGTTATTTTTAGAGAAATGTTCCGTCTTTAGGAAAGCTAAGTTGAAATTGGTTGGATTCTCTATCGTAGATGCTTGCAACGTTGACCCTGCAGGTTCCCCTTAAGCCCGCCTTTAAAAGGGAACTCTGGAGGGAACAGACAGATGGTAGACGGAAATGATCTTTAACCTGTCTTCATCATCATTAGTTTCCTCTCTTCCGACAGCTCCCTTATTACACGCTACTTCATATCGTCACATTTTCTTCAACACTTTTCATATCTCGATAACTTCTTCCCCGTTTTCGATCCTCCGCACATCCTCTCCTATCCTCTAATGGCTGCAAGGGGGAGATCAGGGACGCCAAAGCAGTGTGAAAGAGCGGCGTTAGACGGAAGGTTCGTGAAAATGCTCTGTAAAGTTCTTAAGCTCAGAAATACGGCTGATAGGTCTATTTACGTTGGATCCCATGTTTTATAACGAAGCACCGGAGTATGGGATAGCAACATAAGTGCTTACGAATAATATGTGATGACACAAATGTTAGTCTACTAGTATATCTGAGGTAGTATAGTTTCGCTTGTAGATCGCAATAATTTTTTGATTCATAAACAACTAACATAAACTGACTTTTCTGGTATATTTCTCCCTAAATGAAGTATTAAAAATGATGGAAAGCTACAAAATTTCATAAGGAAATGTATCCCTAAAATAGAAGTTGCTTACGATCATATTTTCCGTAGAGACGTAAACACTCTAGTGTTAGATGAGCATTTTAGTGATAATACATCCCCTGCCATACTCTACAGTCGTTTGTCAGAGTAAATATATATATAAAACGTAACTGCTTATCGTGAGAATAAGAGGACCTACATGAGTCGCTTATTCACTTTGCAAGTGGAAGCTCAGGAAGAAAATTTTGATAGTTTCTGAAAAAATAGTGTAGAAATTTTTTTCAAATAACTCACAAAATCTTAACAAAAAGTTGTCTTTAAAATCAACTAAACTATCGTTTAAATACGAAAGGAAATGCTCTGTTAAATCAAAGAGAACGTGGAAAAATCAACTTTTATAAACACAGAACTTCGAAATTAAGGATAACTGGCTATACGTAACGTATGAAAAGAATATGTGAATAGCGAATAATAATAAAATTAACCCCGTATATACATTGTAAAAGTCAAAATGCACACTTTTGCAACGCTAGTGGCGCCTTAATATCCCCTGGCGATCGATTCCATAACTACCCCCATCTCGGCGGCAAGTGTTTAAGAAATTGAACTAGGAAAAATACTTCTAAGAAAGTAAAGTGAAATTCCACGGATATTTTAGGGCGTAAAAAAGATCTTGGTTGAAGACAGCAGAGGAGTGGTCTTCTTTGGAAAGGGTGCGCTAAAGGCGCTATCTGAAGGGCAAACAAGAAGCCTTAGCGACTTGGAGCGGAGATTTGACTGGAGAGGGATTGGGCTTAGTGAGGGAAGTAGGATTACGGGAGGAGGAGAGGATCTCAATGACTTTGGAGAGGGCGAAGTTACAAAACTATGAATCCTTTAAGATTCAGACAGAAGGCACTGGAAACTGAGAGAAACCGGGCGAAAGACCACATTCCACGAATCTGCAAACATTTTCCCAAAAATTTCTCGCGAATTCTGGTCGATACTCAACGTATTAAAAACCCTGCTGGTGAATGAACCCGGGCAATACTTTTAAGGTTGCGATGGTTTTAAATCGGTGAGAAATGGCGCGTGAATTGTCAAAAGAATGAAGAGAATTCGAATTTTGACTTAATTATACGAAATCTTCATTAAGTAAATGTAAATCTCTGTGATGAATTGCTGTTTGTAGGTTTGCTTTCTATTTCTCTATATAGTTCGTATTTTTATTGAAAGAAATTATTTGTCGATTCAAAAACTGAAAGGAAGCTCAGAAAAAAGTGCACACAGAAGGGAAACACCCACAAAGAAGGGGTGTGTGAAAAACTTTGATTTACGTTCTTATCAATAAACGTATTCCATTTTCTGATTTCATTTTTTATTCGTAAGTGACTAATATTTTTGTAGTTGAACGAAATAGTACGATGTTTTATATCTAAAAATGGTTTATAAAGAATTAGAGACTAATTTACTGTTTTCTGTGCCAGTTTAGAATGTTTTTCTCCCTTTAATTGAAAAGATTTTATTTTTATTTCATGAAGGATTGTTTTCACGAACTTTATGGTAGTAATTAGTAATGGAACCATGGTGGGAAATGTAAAAATATCTTAAATTGGGTTGTAGGATTCCCAGTACCGATGAGGCTCGTTAGGAAATGCCTCGACGAACGGTAAATGAATACGTAAATAATCGAGTTAACGATGAAGCATACACAGGGCAGATAAGATCAATCGGTCAATAGTCAATAATGTATGTATTCAAAGAAAACTGTACACAACGGTCATTCAAAGGATGGGTAGTAACATTATTAAGTTTGCAAAAACTTTTAAATGTGTAAGAAATCTACTCCTGGTTTATAAAGGGAGACATATATTGTATGTAATATTGGGATAAATGTATCGATTCATCCTAAAAAATAAAATTATCGATCGATGTACAGGCATATCAATCGATAATGCCAATGAAAAAGAATCGAACAGTTTTACGCTGAATTGCCCTAAAATCAGGATTAACGTGTCCGAGAATAAATCGCAACGCCGTTTATGCAGAAACGAATTCATTATAAAAATACACTGTTAACCAATTCAATTAGTCCTGTACTTCCAAATCTCCATCGGCGAATATATTTATCCAATGTTTTTCCTATTTAAAATTGGTAATTAGAGCGGACTCGCGATGCTCAGGCATTTCAGATTTTTATTCAAATCAGTTATTTATTAAAATGATAAAAAATTGTAATTTTCAAAAATGAGTTTGGTCGTCGATTCGTGTCTATTAATTCAAAATGCTCATTTCCATCTCATTGAGACTGGGAAACTATTTCCTGGTGAGATTTATCGTAATTATTTATTTCAGATCCGCAATGAAATGACTGAGGATGGTGATGAGGGGAGAAACAATCTACATCTACGTAAAAACCCTGAAAGCCACCTTTCGGCGTGTGGCAGGGGGTGTAAACACCTAGCGTTCTAGGTGCCTCTTTAGCTTAACGTTCGCGGAAAAGAATGAGTCCATAAAAGAAATAAATTGTTTGATAGTGAAATACTACACATATCATTTCCGCAACGGTGGAACTGCTGATAATATTCTATGATTCAGAATTTTTGAAATCGTAAAACACCTTTAAATATCACATTTACATGGCGACGTAAGACTTAGAAACGATCTTCTCTTGTTGTTGACAAAGTTACGTGCAAGGGAACGTTGTGTGTTGCCAAGTTACGAGAATTTACAGTCTCAAAATATATTCCGTAAAAGGTTTTTGCTATATTTACTCATAGAAGTGACAAATCAATCTAAAGGGCTACTTATGATGCAATTTCAGATTAACATTCTACGAATTTAGACATATTTTACAATAGCGATATTTTCTCTATTGGAAAGAGATTAACAATTTTCTCTAAAATGGACGAGGTAAATTTTTCATCAAAGTCCTTCGATCCTCTATTGGGCAAAAAAATCAAGATGTTGAGGCTTAACTTGGTGGAACGCCATGACATCAGTGAAGTGAAATAAAACTATGTAAGTTCCACAGCTTGGAAGTTCCACTTACAGAGTTTTATTTTAATTCACTGACCTCTATTGGGCAGTTTTCACGCGGAAGTATTCCTGATGCAATGAACTCCCAAACAGTAAAATTTAGACTCTCAAAAGATAACACAGCGTTTCTAATCAAAATTCCAGCGAATCATGTGCGAATGGTGTCTTAGACGAAAAAAATTCCCAGCAGGTCTAAATCTAGAGTAAACAGAAAGATTCATGTTTTGATACGAGCAATGTTCAATGTTTGCCTACACTAAACGAACTTCTGAACACGAAAGCGAGCTGTTATTTTTAGAGAAATGTTCCGTCTTAAGGAAAGCTAAGTTGAAATTGGTTGGATTCTCTATCGTAGATGCTTGCAACGTTGACCCTGCAGGTTCCCCTTAAGCCCGCCTTTAAAAGGGAACTCTGGAGGGAACAGACAGATGGTAGACGGAAATGATCTTTAACCTGTCTTCATCATCATTAGTTTCCTCTCTTCCGACAGCTCCCTTATTACACGCTACTTCATATCGTCACATTTTCTTCAACACTTTTCATATCTCGATAACTTCTTCCCCGTTTTCGATCCTCCGCACATCCTCTCCTATCCTCTAATGGCTGCAAGGGGGAGATCAGGGACGCCAAAGCAGTGTGAAAGAGCGGCGTTAGACGGAAGGTTCGTGAAAATGCTCTGTAAAGTTCTTAAGCTCAGAAATACGGCTGATAGGTCTATTTACGTTGGATCCCATGTTTTATAACGAAGCACCGGAGTATGGGATAGCAACATAAGTGCTTACGAATAATATGTGATGACACAAATGTTAGTCTACTAGTATATCTGAGGTAGTATAGTTTCGCTTGTAGATCGCAATAATTTTTTGATTCATAAACAACTAACATAAACTGACTTTTCTGGTATATTTCTCCCTAAATGAAGTATTAAAAATGATGGAAAGCTACAAAATTTCATAAGGAAATGTATCCCTAAAATAGAAGTTGCTTACGATCATATTTTCCGTAGAGACGTAAACACTCTAGTGTTAGATGAGCATTTTAGTGATAATACATCCCCTGCCATACTCTACAGTCGTTTGTCAGAGTAAATATATATATAAAACGTAACTGCTTATCGTGAGAATAAGAGGACCTACATGAGTCGCTTATTCACTTTGCAAGTGGAAGCTCAGGAAGAAAATTTTGATAGTTTCTGAAAAAATAGTGTAGAAATTTTTTTCAAATAACTCACAAAATCTTAACAAAAAGTTGTCTTTAAAATCAACTAAACTATCGTTTAAATACGAGGAAATGCTCTGTTAAATCAAAGAGAACGTGGAAAAATCAACTTTTATAAACACAGAACTTCGAAATTAAGGATAACTGGCTATACATAACGTATGAAAAGAATATGTGAATAGCGAATAATAATAAAATTAACCCCGTATATACATTGTAAAAGTCAAAATGCACACTTTTGCAACGCTAGTGGCGCCTTAATATCCCCTGGCGATCGATTCCATAACTACCCCATCTCGGCGGCAAGTGTTTAAGAAATTGAACTAGGAAAAATACTTCTAAGAAAGTAAAGTGAAATTCCACGGATATTTTAGGGCGTAAAAAAGATCTTGGTTGAAGACAGCAGAGGAGTGGTCTTCTTTGGAAAGGGTGCGCTAAAGGCGCTATCTGAAGGGCAAACAAGAAGCCTTAGCGACTTGGAGCGGAGATTTGACTGGAGAGGGATTGGGCTTAGTGAGGGAAGTAGGATTACGGGAGGAGGAGAGGATCTCAATAACTTTGGAGAGGGCGAAGTTACAAAACTATGAATCCTTTATGATTCAGACAGAAGGCACTGGAAACTGAGAGAAACCGGGCGAAAGACCACATTCCACGAATCTGCAAACATTTTCCCAAAAATTTCTCGCGAATTCTGGTCGATACTCAACGTATTAAAAACCCTGCTGGTGAATGAACCCGGGCAATACTTTTAAGGTTGCGATGGTTTTAAACCGGTGAGAAATGGCGCGTGAATTGTCAAAAGAATGAAGAGAATTCGAATTTTGACTTAATTATACGAAATCTTCATTAAGTAAATGTAAATCTCTGTGATGAATTGCTGTTTGTAGGTTTGCTTTCTATTTCTCTATATAGTTCGTATTTTTATTGAGGTATGAAATAAAACTATTAACTTAAAAAATCTGCGAGGTAAAAAGACCCAAGAAAAGCTATTCTCATCTCTATGAAGACCCGGGTTCGAACCCAGGAATCAATAAAATAACTATGAAAGAATACAAACGATTTTCCATTTTTAGAAGAGCAAGGTTTTATTCT
>KZ308972.1:146271-159906 GCA_000376725.2 Ladona fulva
TGATATGTATCTCTATGAAGACCCGGGTTCGAACCCAGGAATCGATAAAATAACTATGAAAGAATACAAGCGATTTTCCATTTTTAGAAGAGCAAGGTTTTATTCTCTTACTCATTTAAATAAATATATGCGAAAGAATTTCCAACGAACTAGCTTTATTGCAAATATCCTATTCCATATATCCATTGAAATGTTTTTACGCTTTTCGATCGATTCTCACATTAACTCAGCATTAATTTCGATCGTTATCGGATATCTCTGCTCTTCCCGGTAGTTACCAAGGCAACCTTCACTATTGGCGCCAATTAAAAGACTTATTCAACTAAACTCTGAAATATATAGAAAGGGATTTAGTTACGGAAGTCGTACGAGTAGATAAAGGAGCACTTCTTGAAAAAATAGGAATAAGCGAATGAGGGAAAAGTCGACGATACCGGGATCTTATATAAAATGCAGCATTTACTGTGGTTCACAGGTTAGGTACTTAAAGAGCAGATTACATCTCCGAAGGTATCCCATATTGCGTCCTCTTCTGACCGCCAAGTTTTCACTTTTTGCAGCTATTCACTGTCGCTTTTATTGTAACGTAAGCATAAAAAACAAAGCATGATTTATGTCAAACTCACTGAAAAGGATAATTTCCATTTGTCGACATTCTTCACGAACATGTCTTTCGTCCACGCCGTATAATTCACACTGATCGTCAGACAGTTAACGGAATGTTTAAACGGAAATTCTGCGCTCTGATTGGCTAACGAAACTCAATCGTTCAAAATGAACCCTCTCTAAGTTGTGTTCTCTCCAGAAAAATAATTTCAATGAACGAGCTTACTTTCAGGAAATATATTTAATAATAGATAGTAATTTTAAAGGGCATTCTTTTCGAAAATTGAAATTTTATGAAATTTTATAAATTATCAAGAAAAGATATTAGAAAGGAAGCCATCTTGAATTCTATATCCTAGCACCAAATCGCCGCGTATCAAAACTGCGCGGACTAAATCACCGGGAGCCGTAATATTGATACCCAGAATGGTAATCGAGTAAAATGAAGCATTTCGAATAAATACAGGCCCCAATTTTTCAGAATATTTTGATTTCGAAATTATACCCTTTCATCTGGAGACTTTAATGCTTTAAGCTGTCAGTAGTGACATCACGAATGCAGACGAACACGCAGACGTATCGACTCCTGTCTACGAACTTTTCGAGTCTTTACGGCCAATCCTCCTCAACTAAAACGCGATCCACAGTGATTTCGACCTGTCCAATCACCAAACGGTTTCTGAATCAATCGAGAGATCGATTATCGAGGGGAATTCGAGTTAGCGTCGGATAGAGGGCGATAGGTTGGGATGAGGACGACCCAATTAGACTCTGAGGGAAAACCAATTTGCGCGTTAATGCCGATCGGCCGCTGAACCTTCTCCATGCATATTCATAGAAAAAGAAAGCTTTTTTCCACGGACTTGAAAGGGTCAAGGGCGGGTAATTCCGATTTCGGTCACTGAGGCGCTGCGGACACAAAAGAGCGTTTCGGAAGGATTTAATTTCTGGAATAAATGGTTTCTCATTACAACTTAGAGGACTGGAATTCGTCGCAATCGTTAATCTTGCAGTCTTATAGCCGAAATATAAAAATTCAGATGGTGGAAAGTGTATCCTGAGGTCGCGGGCTCCTAAAATAATATCACTAGAGTCACCCGCTTTCCATAAAAAATTTTTACTTCATAATTCCTTAACGGTCCTGATAAATAGAATATTTTTCGTTAGTCCTTTGGTACGGGATACAGAAAAAAGTACCTTTCATTTACTTTTGTCTTAGTCTTGTTCATGGATGTGATGATATGGAAGCTACTGAGGTATGGATTATGTTGAATAATGGCATTAAGTTTTCTCCTTTTGCGATGTTATGGAAAATGTCACTCGTATAGTCACTGTGATTCACTAACGTAAGTGAAAAATACCTCACTCCCCATCTTGCCTAGTAAGCCTCATTTCCCTCTCATAGGCTGACGGTGGAGGGGATGAAGTACCCTTTCATTGGGTGAAGAAGAGATGTATTTTAGAAGTAAGAAGAACGACTTGAATAACATTGCTTATATACCTGTACATTTGGTTTGGGGATTACAAAACGAGTTCTTACTTAAGTAAACTTAGTTCGCATTACATTTCGTAATGTAAGCAATTCCCAAACGCTTAATCTCGAATATTACGCGGTACACGAAGAGGCTACTCACACTCTTACCATTGAGTTGCGGCACATTACTGCTTCACATTCATAGCATTACTCTTCTCTTGGAATGTACCTTCTCTTGCACATTGGTATCCTGCCTAGCAACTTATTTCCGCACCAACTTCAAGTCTTAAAGCGACTTCCTCTATTCACATGCGAAGGGTTGGCCGTTAATATAAATACCCCAAACAAGCGCGTCGCCAAATTCCACAATACTCGAAGGAGGCATCGAAATTTTAGTTGTCTCATGAGATAGACGAAAGGGTCGCGAAAGGTGCTTGGCTGAGGTTTCGCCTCAGAGGACGAGGCTGTCACATCAGCTGACCTCCGAATGACGTCAGGATGTCTCTGCAGACGACTCAGCTTAGTTCAACTAATGAACGTACTGAAAATGCTCCCAGAGCAACGACTGAAGGAACATGATTTTCGACAAATTCACTTCTTGCGCTACAAGTGTTAATTTTAACGTTGATATACCATTCAAAGTGATATGTATGCGAGCATTGTGCTGCGTTGAATTAGTGTCATTAAATATTTCAGATGGCAATGAATCCATCGAGCTGAATGGCTACGAATATAAAAGCAATTCTCACACTTTTTGGATTAAGTGAGTAGTGACTATCCAGTGATTTGCTGCTAAATGCAACATAAAAGTTCTCACAAGGAAAAGTGAATTTCACGAAGAATTCGATCCAAACGTTCACCTGCGAATGAAACAGTGAAATTTGAATTCGCGAAAACTTATTCGTCGTGGTTGATTGCGATCAGCTGTTCCCCACGTTTCTGAAAAACTAGACGATTTCTTCAGAGGAAGATGTAAAGGATTTTCCTGCAAACGCGTGAGTAAATCATTCTTCTAAACTTTGGAATATTGTTCCTCTAGAGCATGCTCCGTGTTTGGGATCGGAAGCAGTTAGCTACGATTCGGAGAGATCGTGAGGAGGATAGGAAATTCATATACATTCTGCTTGAACGATGCATATGGTTTTATACTGCAAAAATCAAAATTTACTCTAAAAGTTAAAGTCAGTCAAAACAAGATCATTTCGCGCATTAGCAATTGGTAATAAAAGCGAGAGAAATTAGTCCACAGTTTATCGTTCACACCCACTACAGTGAGTGGCATGCAAGTTTTCAATGAATATGTATAGTAGAGGTAGACGAATGTATGCTTTCCTTTTTTTAAATAACCAAAGCAAAGACATTTTACAATATCAATGTCTACAAATTATGTTTTCCTGTGCTAAAATCTCCGCTGTAATACGCATTAAACAAGAAATAAGTTAATTTCGGAAATTGCGGCATCCTGATTAAAGAAATACCCCCTGCCATGGTTCGAGTGATCGGTTTTAATGTTTAAAATACTTTAAATTGGAACAAGAATTCGATAAATATCAGATATAAACAGATTGCTCGAACTGGAATACTTAACTGTGATAAATATAATATAGACCTTACATATTTAATGACAATTAATGAAAGGGTAAACCATTGTACTAATACATATTAATCAAATAATTTAATGCTCAGACATTGAAGTTCGGCGTTGTAATTTCTCCCGATTAGATACCATTGTATAAGATGAAGTATTGAAAACTAAAATATTTTTGGAAAAGTGATGCTACATATTTTTTAATAATTTTTAAGTAGTATAATGTGATCGATTAAATGTAGCAAATAAATTAATGCATCGATATTTCCAGACGTACTATTAATTCCTCCAGCCAGAAAGACTGCTCATACTCTGTTTCCTTGAAATCCAAAATATCATCACAGCCGTAATAGTTACAACGTAAATAAAATACTAATTCTTATCTTTAATCTGCAGAGCGGTAGGTCATCAATTTTTTGCATGTTTTAAAATTATACTATAGGTGAAATCGCTAGCTTTACAAAATACTATTGCTACGCATTTATTAGTTAGAAATCTTCAATTTTCTATAAATTACTTAATTACTTATTCTATGCTTTGCGATAGAATTGTGGAGTAACATCGTTGACAGATTCTCGGAAAAGGAAACTATAATATTTCCTATACTATAATATATTTTACGTATACTATATGCTATACTGTAATATATTCTGAAAATATTTTGATGGCATGAATAATAATTCTTATAATATTACACCTGAAGCTGCTGATGGTAAAACATAAGATACTTGGCGAAGTTCTTTCGGAATTCGGATTTGCATATATGGATGAGCGGTCAGTCACTAAAATTGTCCAAACCGGAAACGAAAATAAAAATCCTTCGTCTTCGGATTACTAAGATCGATTTCCCTCCATGTTGGCTAATCTAAGATGGCCTCCATTATCATTGAGTTTGAGATTTATAATGGATAATATTAATAAAACTTTTAATTTCGATTTACGATCTTAAAATTATTAAAAGTATTATATTTAATTTTTGAAAGTGAATATATACGTCATGACTCTTGCTATTAAAAGTAATGCACAATATTGAGAGTACTTATTTTGAGCAACTGAGTTTGTCCAACCAATCGGATCGCAGCATTTTTTTGTTTAAACGTTCCGTTAACTGCCCGGCAGCCATTTCGATTTAGGTTTTGTTGGCGATGGACGTGTTTTCGAAGAATTTCAACCTAAGCGAAGTAAGTAATTTTCTGAAGTGAGGTTTAAAGAAAATATGCAAGTGATAATAGCGTTATCTTAGAATTGATAGTGAAATGCAGACATGAGAAAATAAATGTGGAAATCGAAGAATTGGTAATGAAAAGAGTACGCCGGAGATGAAGTGGATGGCTACTTTCAAACAAACGGTAGGAAACGCTTTATTTTATGTTCGCTCCATGAATAGACTACTTTACTCGTTTTAATTATTATTTACCGTTTATAATCGGTTGGACAATGTATCCAGTTAGTTCAATTTAAAGTGTTTCCATCCTATAAGTTCTGCCACATAGTATACTATCCGTTCTGAGGCCAACAGCTCATCGATCTAAAATCCACATTCTCGTTAAAAATAAAATTCAAAGATTTAATACGATGTAAACTCTCCAATTATCAAGGGCTATCTTTCATATCAGTCGGTCATCATTAGGCCGTAATATGGCCGACGCCAACGCTAATTCATGAATTGTAAGCAGTTTAACTCGTACTTAGAGTGGCGAATAATTGGTCATGAATAAATATACCTGGTAATTGAAAAAAACGTATTATGTATATATCGTCAGCTCTCAGAATCTCTGTTGCGTCCTTGCATAAAGGTCGGGCGTGCTAACCTCACTTTAACTTTCCAAATCTTAATTATGTTCAGATGTATCAGCAATTTATGTTGAATGCGTCACTCCTACAAAGATATATATGCCATAAATACAATTCCAAGTAAATATAATGCCAATTAAATTCTTGCATTACACGGAGAGATCTTTTCGTAAATGTCGACTATGCTTGCGATTTCCAAGTCGGTTCAGGTATCAAAGAAAGTTCATTCGAAAACTGTATTCTTCCGTCAGTTGATTAATAAATTTTAGGGATCTAGCATGGATGGTGATTATTTAAAAAAGTTATTATCGCGTTGCATTGATGACTTAGGGAATTTCAGTGGAGTAATTACGACGATTTACTTGCTTAGTAATGAAAGAAAAGAAGGTCGGAACACGGCTGTTAATTTATTAGAGCTTTAAAGACACTCCTTAAACCGTTTGGAGGCTAACGGGAAGTTGCGGATTACCAGTTTCTGGGAATCACTCTATGCGCATTTCGGAAGCAATGTCTCCATTCTCAAGAGTTCACACATTTCCAATTGTGAAACTGAGAATGGAGACATTGTTTCCGAAATGTGCATATGGTGATTTCGGGAAATCTGTAATCCTGGATTGGTTGGTGCTAGGTAATCCTTATAATGCCAGATTATCATTCATGTGTTCAAAATAGTAACAGGAAAGGAAAGTTGACATTTCTTATTCATTGTGCCCCCAGATTATTTTCTTCTGCATATTTGGGGGAAGGATGAGCAATAGATAATTTAATTTTATATGCTTCAACCGAATTTAAACAATGCTGTTTTCACGTAGTTTCAAGATTGTTCTAATAATTGTACGGAAATCGTGGTCAGTCGTTTCGCTAAGAGACTTGAGTATTGTTGTAACATTTCCGATGAATTGAGAGTTCCATTAAATTAAATTAATAAATTAATTAATATTAAATGAAAAATTAGTAGAATTAGAACATTATAAAAACCTTTTTCGTTTCTCAATTCATTTCGAAATACAAATTTAATTACTTTACATCCGCTTTAATATTTATGAAATACATGCATTAAGATAGAATAAATATTAGTGGGTCAGATTATTTATAATGCATTCTTGATTTGTTTGTACTAAATATTGGTGTACTGTAGAGTCAGCGATAATATAAAGAACGATTGCAAATTAAATTATTATATTCTATGCTATATATTTTATGACCATTAATTTTTGCAATATCCTAATGTATGTATGCTCTTAAATATTACAGGTTCTACAACTTTGGAGATTTTATGTGAACCAAGTAGCAGCGAAGATGAAGTTGTCACCTTACTTGGTAAGATTAGGGATACATGTCCCAGGGTAGGATAGAGGTCCCAAGAGGTAGAAAGTCCCAGTTAGTTAGTTAACCAACCGAAAACTCCTCTAACTCGTTTCCGAGGGGTATTAGATCTTGGTAGGAAGTAGGTCTCGGAAGTTAGGGGGTGGTTACGGAGTCCCGGTAGCTAGGGATACGAGGTGTTTATGGGGTCCCGGAATGAGTCAAGGATCCCGATAGGTTGAGAGTCCCAGTAGGTTAGGGAGCACCGGTGGATAGGGGGTCCCGGGAGCTAAGGCCTGGAGTGGATACAGAATCCCAGGAAGTGTGGAGTCCGTGTAGATATCGTATAGTATCGTTAGTTTGGGAGGGGGCAGAGATCCTGAGGTAGCTCAGGGTTCACTGGGGTTGTTGGGTTTACACAGCTACAGGGTGCCGGGAGTTATGGCAGAGGGTAGATATGAGGTCCCAGTAGGGGGAGGGTCCCGGAAGTTAGGGCCCGGGGTGGGCCAGGAGTCCCGGGAGGTAGAGCTCCCGGTAGGTATAGGTCGCTATAGGGTTCTGTTTTGGTTCGGGATTCTGAGGATGGTAAGCATCGGGGTTGTCTGGAGGTAAAGGATCCTGGGAGACATCGTGTCCCAGAAATAAGAGGTTCACAGTTTTAGGGAGTTAGGGAGAGTTGGGGCATGGGTTGGGTTAGATTTCTTTAGGTAAAAAGGTATTTGTGAGTATGCTTTTGGACTCGATTACATCATATACAACTAGAATAAAGGCTGCATTTACGGATCAATGCAAATTATGCTGGTTTTTAGTTACGAAGATTCTCCCTTTCTTATTTTAAAACCTAAGTACATATTTGTTGTCACCCAATGCTTTTGATGATGCTAATTACATATGAAAACAACTTGTAGTGCATTTGAAATATTTATGAAGCAATTACTAAGATCCAATAAGCTGCAATAATCCGTTCATCATTGAAATGCTACATTTAATTTAGCAGTGATCTCGTATATTCTTTCGAATACTTGTCTGTTTCAAAAGCGTGTATATTAATCTCTAGGCGATTGAGTTTATCTTAGTAACAATATTTTGCTGTATGTATTCCTCCTAGAGATATGGAAATTTCAAAATTGTATATCTAAGGTCTAGTGGATTACATTTTCTGCCGGATGTATCCCTCTTACTTGCAGATCCGGGATTATCCCGAAAAAGCGAAAGGAATCGGAAAGGCGATTCTAGGAGGATTCCATTTTTGACAGCGACGCGTCGAAGATGATAGCTTTCCTCGGTTGAGAGATGAAAGATCCGAGTATGAAATGGGAAAGCTTGGCAACTGATCCACCGTGACTGACTTCTTGAGTGAGATGCAAAGTACCTCCATTCACTAAAGCATGAATCACCTAACCTTGGTGCCGCTTGGTATAAGGTCATCTGAACCCTTGACGAAAGGCAGTGAAGCATCTTCTCTACGAGGAAAGATAAAATTGGGACATTAGCAGGTAAGGCGAAATATAAGGAATATTTGCGAATGATTTCTTTTGATAAGTAAGCGCATGTTTTATTTTGGTATATTTAGCATGTAAGTTGCTAAGATGTAATGGAATATCTAGAAAGAGTTATGGTCGACTACCGCTACGGTTTTGTTGCGAAAGATCCACGGGAGCATAAGCACATCTCTTCAAAGAGTCACGTTTGGGAAAACACAACTAAAGAAAACGATATCGATTCAACTTCACGTAGCATTGGTCACGAATAGGATGTATGTGACCATTAAACAATAACAAATCTCTATCTTGGAATAATAAACCATCCTTTAACTAATCCCTTAAACAGTCTAGTATTTAGACAAGCAATATATTTTGCTGTTTATAATTCCCAATACATACAAAAATAATAATAATTTATATATAATAAAAATTGCTTAAAGTGATCATTCCATCTCACATTTAGATATTCGTAACCGTGCTACCAAAATAAAACTATCCCAGTCATGCCGCTATTCTTCACACTTTCTATTCCTTGGGATTTAGCCGCACGACTTCATCGTGCAAAAGTTAACACCTTTACCTTGATCCTACAATTATGAACATGTCGTACTAAATGTCTTGGACGCTTGGACATCTACAACTCCATTGCAGTGTTAAAAAGGTGTTTATAATAAGTATAAAAGTCAGTAGAGCAACGACTTAAAAAAAAACTTTAAAAAAACTACGCAAACTGCCGTGGAAAAGGGTCGTGTGGGAATTAACTCTTCTGAATTACTGTGCACTTTTCATTACGATAAATACGTTACTCAGTGAGAATAAATTTGGGATAGAAAAACGCACTCTGTCGAACCACGTAAGGCTCTCAAACTAAGAGGAAACTGGGATACCAAACTTAGGCAATCCCTTTCTTGCTTGTGCTGAACTCCGCACAGCTGGACCTTGGAGTATGACTTGGGAAATTTACCTTCCCCATCTGATGGCTTGCAAGGTGTAAATACTTGATCTAGAGGGAGTTTGCTCAGCTCCGCTACTCGGCTCCTGAGAACAGTATCTCTCGCGAGGAATTGATTTTGCAGGTCAGCAATTGCGAGCGTGGGAACAGGGCATTACAATTACACAGATTAACCCAAGCGCATAGACCAGAATTAATCGAATCTAATTTTGGGTGGCTCTAATCTTGCGTGGAAAAGGATTTTTAATTTAGAGTCACCAACATTTCCCATCAAAAATGACAGATATAAGAATCAAAAATTTTATAGCATTACTATTCATAGTAAATACAAAAATAGTCAAAGAACTTCGATTTATGTCGGTTGTTGTGTACTAAATTGCATGCAGCAATTCATAATAAATACAATATTTGTAAATTCGTGTATATTCATACATTTCTACAAGTACAGTCTTTGGTGTATTTGAAATCTTAATTATGTTAGTTTCGATGAAATTTACTGTAGATGGCGATACTTGATGGAAAGAAATCATGAGAGACAGTGAAACTCGAATTTTTCCACGGAATATTTAATATACGACCTGTTTCACAACCTGCATCTTCAGGAAAATATAATTCCAACAATATATAGTAAACTTCTAGTTGCTACTATTATATAGTAAATTATAGCAAAGTAAAGTAATAACTGGAAATTTACTATATATTCTTGGACTTACATTTTCTGTGCCTGAAGATGCAAGCACGCTTTAGAAACCGGTCGTATATTAAATAGTCTGCGGAAAAAGTTTCATTTTGTTAGTTTTGTTTAAGGAAATGAATATTACTAGACTAAGCTAATAGATCTGAAAAATAAATGGAAATTTTTTATTTGAAGTAACGGATACAAAAAAATATGAGGAAACTAAACTAAAATTCACTTTATCATTCTTACATGATACTTTATCTCTATGGTTATTTAAGAATTCCATTCATAATATAAGTTGTTGTTTACACTTTACTGCATATTTGGGGGAAGGATGAGCAATAGATAATTTAATTTTATATGNAAATCAGTTATTTATTAAAATGATAAAAAATTGTAATTTTCAAAAATGAGTTTGGTCGTCGATTCGTGTCTATTAATTCAAAATGCTCATTTCCATCTCATTGAGACTGGGAAACTATTTCCTGGTGAGATTTATCGTAATTATTTATTTCAGATCCGCAATGAAATGACTGAGGATGGTGATGAGGGGAGAAACAATCTACATCTACGTAAAAACCCTGAAAGCCACCTTTCGGCGTGTGGCAGGGGGTGTAAACACCTAGCGTTCTAGGTGCCTCTTTAGCTTAACGTTCGCGGAAAAGAATGAGTCCATAAAAGAAATAAATTGTTTGATAGTGAAATACTACACATATCATTTCCGCAACGGTGGAACTGCTGATAATATTCTATGATTCAGAATTTTTGAAATCGTAAAACACCTTTAAATATCACATTTACATGGCGACGTAAGACTTAGAAACGATCTTCTCTTGTTAATGACAAAGTTACGTGCAAGGGAACGTTGTGTGTTGCCAAGTTACGAGAATTTACAGTCTCAAAATATATTCCGTAACAGGTTTTTGCTATATTTACTCATAGAAGTGACAAATCAATCTAAAGGGCTACTTATGATGCAATTTCAGATTAACATTCCACGAACTTAGACATATTTTACAATAGCGATATTTTCTCTATTTGAAAGAGATTAACAATTTTCTCTAAAATGGACGAGGTAAATTTTTCATCAAAGTCCTTCGATCCTCTATTGGGCAAAAAAATCAAGATGTTGAGGCTTAACTTGGTGGAACGCCATGACATCAGTGAAGTGAAATAAAACTATGTAAGTTCCACAGCTTGGAAGTTCCACTTACAGAGTTTTATTTTAATTCACTGACCTCTATTGGGCAGTTTTCACGCGGAAGTATTCCTGATGCAATGAACTCCCAAACAGTAAAATTTAGACTCTCAAAAGATAACACAGCGTTTCTAATCAAAATTCCAGCGAATCATGTGCGAATGGTGTCTTAGACGAAAAAAATTCCCAGCAGGTCTAAATCTAGAGTAAACAGAAAGATTCATGTTTTGATACGAGCAATGTTCAATGTTTGCCTACACTAAACGAACTTCTGAACACGAAAGCGAGCTGTTATTTTTAGAGAAAAGTTCCGTCTTTAGGAAAGCTAAGTTGAAATTGGTTGGATTCTCTATCGTAGATGCTTGCAACGTTGACCCTGCAGGTTCCCCTTAAGCCCGCCTTTAAAAGGGAACTCTGGAGGGAACAGACAGATGGTAGACGGAAATGATCTTTAACCTGTCTTCATCATCATTAGTTTCCTCTCTTCCGACAGCTCCCTTATTACACGCTACTTCATATCGTCACATTTTCTTCAACACTTTTCATATCTCGATAACTTCTTCCCCGTTTTCGATCCTCCGCACATCCTCTCCTATCCTCTAATGGCTGCAAGGGGGAGATCAGGGACGGCAAAGCAGTGTGAAAGAGCGGCGTTAGACGGAAGGTTCGTGAAAATGCTCTGTAAAGTTCTTAAGCTCAGAAATACGGCTGATAGGTCTATTTACGTTGGATCCCATGTTTTATAACGAAGCACCGGAGTATGGGATAGCAACATAAGTGCTTACGAATAATATGTGATGACACAAATGTTAGTCTACTAGTATATCTGAGGTAGTATAGTTTCGCTTGTAGATCGCAATAATTTTTTGATTCATAAACAACTAACATAAACTGACTTTTCTGGTATATTTCTCCCTAAATGAAGTATTAAAAATGATGGAAAGCTACAAAATTTCATAAGGAAATGTATCCCTAAAATAGAAGTTGCTTACGATCATATTTTCCGTAGAGACGTAAACACTCTAGTGTTAGATGAGCATTTTAGTGATAATACATCCCCTGCCATACTCTACAGTCGTTTGTCAGAGTAAATATATATATAAAACGTAACTGCTTATCGTGAGAATAAGAGGACCTACATGAGTCGCTTATTCACTTTGCAAGTGGAAGCTCAGGAAGAAAATTTTGATAGTTTCTGAAAAAATAGTGTAGAAATTTTTTTCAAATAACTCACAAAATCTTAACAAAAAGTTGTCTTTAAAATCAACTAAACTATCGTTTAAATACGAAAGGAAATGCTCTGTTAAATCAAAGAGAACGTGGAAAAATCAACTTTTATAAACACAGAACTTCGAAATTAAGGATAACTGGCTATACGTAACGTATGAAAAGAATATGTGAATAGCGAATAATAATAAAATTAACCCCGTATATACATTGTAAAAGTCAAAATGCACACTTTTGCAACGCTAGTGGCGCCTTAATATCCCCTGGCGATCGATTCCATAACTACCCCCATCTCGGCGGCAAGTGTTTAAGAAATTGAACTAGGAAAAATACTTCTAAGAAAGTAAAGTGAAATTCCACGGATATTTTAGGGCGTAAAAAAGATCTTGGTTGAAGACAGCAGAGGAGTGGTCTTCTTTGGAAAGGGTGCGCTAAAGGCGCTATCTGAAGGGCAAACAAGAAGCCTTAGCGACTTGGAGCGGAGATTTGACTGGAGAGGGATTGGGCTTAGTGAGGGAAGTAGGATTACGGGAGGAGGAGAGGATCTCAATGACTTTGGAGAGGGCGAAGTTACAAAACTATGAATCCTTTAAGATTCAGACAGAAGGCACTGGAAACTGAGAGAAACCGGGCGAAAGACCACATTCCACGAATCTGCAAACATTTTCCCAAAAATTTCTCGCGAATTCTGGTCGATACTCAACGTATTAAAAACCCTGCTGGTGAATGAACCCGGGCAATACTTTTAAGGTTGCGATGGTTTTAAATCGGTGAGAAATGGCGCGTGAATTGTCAAAAGAATGAAGAGAATTCGAATTTTGACTTAATTATACGAAATCTTCATTAAGTAAATGTAAATCTCTGTGATGAATTGCTGTTTGTAGGTTTGCTTTCTATTTCTCTATATAGTTCGTATTTTTATTGAGATATGAAATAAAACTATTAACTTAAAAAATCTGCGAGGTAAAAAGACCCAAGAAAAGCTATTCTCATCTCTATGAAGACCCGGGTTCGAACCCAGGAATCGATAAAATAACTATGAAAGAATACAAGCGATTTTCCATTTTTAGAAGAGCAAGGTTTTATTCTCTTACTCATTTAAATAAATATATGCGAAAGAATTTCCAACGAACTAGCTTTATTGCAAATATCCTATTCCATATATCCATTGAAATGTTTTTACGCTTTTCGATCGATTCTCACATTAACTCAGCATTAATTTCGATCGTTATCGGATATCTCTGCTCTTCCCGGTAGTTACCAAGGCAACCTTCACTATTGGCGCCAATTAAAAGACTTATTCAACTAAACTCTGAAATATATAGAAA
>KZ308972.1:167570-228561 GCA_000376725.2 Ladona fulva
TTTACTTATCGTTTTTATTTACTAAAATATTAAATAGCTTAAATTCCTTCGCGTCCTATCAATGGTGCAGTAAGAGATTTGTAAATATTTTAGTTTAAAAACAAAAAATTTCCTAAAATATCTCACTTTTCTTTCGAAGAGTATACTCTACTTCATCTCAAGAGTGATAAAGCACTAAGTATCGAAAATCAATATCGTGATTCGGTTGAGAAACGGAGATTATGCACGAAAATTCTGAGCTCTCAGCCTTAAGATGTCTGTCCACAAATCAAAAAGAACATCTTTTCTAATTTGGGATCTACCTCATTATATTTATTGAAGTTTCATGCTATATTTTTTTCCTTTCCAGATGCTCTCCAAATCAGAAATGATTCTATTAAGCTATCAAGGTCTTCCTCATTCCAGTGAGCCACAAAGTCGGGAATCTGGCTGGTCCTCTCTGAAGACATTTATTTACCTTTCATCAAAAAGCTACTCTCAAACGCCAAAAATGTACCAGGATAAAATTTTTTATGTCTCACCAATTGCTTAAATGTTGTTTAAAAGTTGATCGCATTGATAAGTAAGTAGGACTTGAATCATAGTTTATTTACGTAGAGTAATTTTCAGCTTATTTTTTTAATATGCATAATCTAAACAATATCACCCACAATTGTAATTTCATTAAAAAATACGGCCTTTAAACTATTTAGGCTGACTACATTGAATCCTTTTCTCGACTGTCACACCCTAAATTCGAATTAGACAATGATCGACTAAAAAAACAACTCTTCCAACTCATAATTATCTATATCTTTAATTCTATATTATGCAGTAAAATTTAAAATGATTTGCAAGGAATACCTGTAGATAACTTTTTAATGATTAGAATTACAATGTTGAAGCTTGGGACATTTTCAGAGAATATTTTATCCTAGTATTCTTTTCTATCATTTAATTATCCGATAAATGTTAGAGCACATCATTGTTTGTGTGTCGATGTTAAATTCAAACAGCTGAAACTGTGTATGCTATCCATTATTAAGGTAAGCCGTTATCATATTTATTACATAGTCAGTGAAAAAAACTACTCGCTAACATATTGCCTTATTACTTTTCATGCATACACCTGAACGGAATTCTGGACTACGAGATGATTTCTAACGTTCAAAACTGCACAGCAAAAATAGCCACAAGAAACAGGAGGGATATAAACGCTGCAGTACAACGGATAGTTTGTAATTTTTTGAACTTCCTCTCTTATTTGTTAAAAAAATGTTTGACGATCTACGTAAAAAATGAGGATATATCTGTAAAAAATATGTAATTTAGTCTTCTTAGGAAATTTTAAATCTTTGAAGACTGATGTATAAAAATTGACATTCAGTTTGAGAATTCTATGTGATTTAATTGTAAATGAAAAAGTTGTTATCTGGTAACATTTACAATGTTTTATGACTTTCTTGTAATGTTTTATGACTTTTGATTGAGCAATGACCTTTTTACACGTGTGGGTACGTATATATTTATGTATGTAACTTTTACATGTGCCACATCCACCTTCTCCCCCACATCCATATAGATTTATTGTATAATACCGTAATTTTTCTTATCGATGTAATCGCTACCTATTTCATTATTAATGCAATGTTTACTTTTAATTCAAAACGTGTTCCAGCATGGAATTGTGATAGCCTGAATATTTTAAAGAAATGGGTATAAGCGAAGATGCTAGGAAAGTCGATGTAATAACTTGGCATACGTGCTTATGACTCAATACTTCATCCGAAGACGAGAATCGAGTGAAGTTTGAATTACTAATGCAGTGAGATGTACAGAGAGCAAACACTACTTACATCTACATTCAGAGTCACTCTGAAACAAGAGTGGAGGAAGAATGATAGAAGGAGGAGGAAGAAACAAGCCTTGAGAATTAATGGGTTGATGCAGCTCATTAAGTTTCCTCGGCCTTAGTTATGCGACAAGGGAACTTAAATTGAAAAACATTTTCCCGAAGATTCATCCGGGGATGGAGAAAGCTCTGATTCAATTATACTTTATTGTGGGAGATAATGTCCTAAGGCGTCACCTCAACCCCTCTGAAGAGTTTAAAAACAAGTTCGAAAATATGCATTTTCATATTTTAGAAGTTACCCTATGACATGGTTATATACTGAAAAGAAGTTTATATTAAATGAGAAGCTACCGATAAATAGGTTGATGCATTAATTCAATCATAATTCCAGTGGAAAGGAATGTATTAGAAAAGTTTATGCGCGGAGTTGATTTTTTTGCGAAAAATCAGTCGTTTAAATTAATTTAATAGAATTTTTTTGACAGTGGAGGACACTTTGTATCTTAAACATGAGGTATATGAGTTATTTCAATGGAAAAGAGTATAATACGAGACAATCTTCCAGGTAGATCATTTCGTTATGAACCAGCTAATTTACGGGATTAAATTGACTATACAGATTTGTAATAGGTATACCAAATCCATATGGTTATAAGTATAGCAAACCATAGGCATGTGGCATTGCAATACATAATACATTACCATAGTCCACTGCAAAAGAAAAGAAAATTGAGAATCTTAAGAAATCGGGATTAATATTTCATTCGTAAACTAAGATCTTAATATGAGAGTCCTGTCCACAACAAATCTTACTCATTCTTTTTCTGTACGTATACTTAACAAACTCAACAATAATAGGTTCAAATTGCCTGTTTCTTTAGCTTTTGAAAAACTGTGAACATTCGGTGAAATGGCAGTGATTTCCTCGCAGTTAACTTTGATCCCTCGAGAAAGTAAAATTCAAATTTTTCTTTCCTGGTTGAATTATGGTTAGCACTGTTAATAAAGATAATACTTAACTTTGGTTTGAGAGCTACTGTATGGCCAAATATTGATTGAAGGCTGGTCGACCACGTGCCAAGTAATTAAAACCGATATTTCCCATCATTATAAAACGTATTGTTACCTATCCTCCCGCTATTTCAGCCGATCTGATAATAAAAATAAAATAAGAGAAATAGATGCGAGGATAAGTCATTTTAGGGACTCATTCTTTCCGCGAACAATACGCGTTAACAATAAGCTAAAGAAATACTCCGAAAGTTCGGTGTTTACACCCCCTGCCACGCGCCCAAAGGTGGTTTGCAGGGTATCAATGTAAATTTAGATCACAATGGTGTATTTATCACCAAAGATGATACACTCGTCTTGAATAATCAGGGTCATTTTATTGATGAAACTTCTACTTATAGAGAGAGAAAATCGCTATTCCCCGTTTGAAATTGCTGTTAAAGGGCTTACTTTCATTTGAACAAGAAGAAGTTCAGCTTAGAAAGTAAAAGTTTTTTTTCCCCACTTCCTCAATAAGACTGATATACCTACAGTTTTAATAACAGGTAGCTAACCTAACGTGAATCCAGCTTAGTGCGAATACTTTAGATATAGATTTAGATAGACAATTTGAATATAAGGTCGTGTAAATCGTTATGGGAGCGGACAAAAATCAAACTTTTCCTTAACCTGAGCCATCAAGGACTACGAAAATGCCTTTTTCTCTAAGACAGGAAAAAAATCAGTTCATGATGATAGGTCGGAAGACAGGACGGAACGTTTAAAGGCGAAACAGTTACCATGGGAACGAAAGAGTTACCACGGAAAGGGGACGGCTACCGTGGAACCGGGACGGTTACCGTGGAAATGGGACATTTCCCATGGAACCCGGGATATTCCATCATCTCTGTTAAAGGGAAGCTCTTACAAAAGCTTTATTGACTAATCACATTTGAAGCGACCTAAATTCCCACATTTAGACCAAAACATATTCCGCAAGGCAAGTTCACGTTAAACCCCCTCATGTTAATTTCATTCCGCGGCCTACGAGATAATTTAATTTCGCATTAAAATTTTCGCGTGTGTGTATTTAGCGTAGAGCCGCGAGTGCATGCGCCGATATGCAAATCGAGCGCATAATTCCAGTGTCAGTTTGGGCGTCCGATATTACTTAATTCGCGTCCGTCGCGTGCGTATTCAATGCGAATTGAGCAAACACGAGATGTGCGGATGATAGATTCCGCGGGGAAGTCCTTGAAGAGCAAACACCGAGGGCGATAAAGATGTTGGTGCTGCGAAGTGCAAACGGAGGGGGGCGGACATCGGAGACACCGAGGCGAAGAGAATTATGGGCCAGCACTCTGCGGGGAAAAGCCTATTTCTCCGAGGAAACTTCATTTTCCATTTCCAGTCGCAAGGGTGCGAGTGCCAGAAAAAAAAGGGAAAATGGCGACGGCTGGAAAATACGAAATTACCCAGCTGTTAAAGTCTCTTTCCTTTGACAAAAAGTCCACTCGAGATATTCGAGCGCGTCGCTTAGGAAAATTAAAATGGACGGCTGTAAAAAAGGGGAGTACTTGGAGCATTCAGATCAGGAGATATTCTATTGCAAGCAGGAATGTAAGCAGAGTTACAACTGGGGGGGAAGGCAGTGTGTTTGCCTCCTGGGCTGATGCGGGCCGTTTCTAAGTACAGTGAAACCTCGGCCTGCGAGGTTTGAGTGTGTTTAACAAAACGAGCAAAAAGTTTGAATAAATTTAAACATGATATACGAGCAAGTTCTTGCAATACAAGCGTTACATTGAGTGCGCATATCCTGTATTGTCTACCGAGCGTCACGTGATCACTGATACCCTAATAATCATAATTAAGTACTAGTAAACGCCCTCGTCAAACATGACGGAACATAATTTAATTTAAAAATATATCTATTATCGCATATACCTTGTGCTCTTAAGCCAGAAACAGCATCCTAGAAACACAATGCAGTTTGTTTCAGTTCTCAACCTGAGATAGATAAGGGGACGGACGGATGGATAGACACTTGCTTTTTATATACATGATATGAATATTTTTAGGTTTTGGAACAAATCATCTGAGTTTCCATTATTTCTTATAGGGAAATCGCTTTCATATACTACGAGTGCTTCGGATTAAGAGCATTTTTCCGGAACGAATTGTATTCTGCATCCTGCATATATCTGACGAAGTGAGAACATCTTGTGGGGAAAAGAGGAAGAGATTGCATAAATGCGAACAAAAGAGGATTTTCCAAGTTGAATATTTAAGACGCTGCACAGGTGCGCAGTGAATAAAAGTCGGTGTCGGGGAAGCAAGAGGGAAGATGCAAATTTGAAGGGTGGCCGTTGGGGGGTATAGAAAATTGATAACTGGCTTAGATTGGCAGGACCTAGTTGCAGTACCTACTCAAAATAACTCATAAAACATTGTTACGATGTCACACAAACCGTGATTGATCCGAAAATCACGATGAACTTCGAGTAATTGAAGTACTGAAACTTACAAAGTTATTGTGAAATAACAATATTAAACATGTCAAAGCTGCATCCGTCGAAATTTTTCTCGAGGGTATAAAAACAGATTTTGAAGGGTAGTATCAACTTCTTTTCGACAAATTCGAAACTGAAATTGAAGAAATAAAACACCATCGTCTGTATAAAACTAAGGAACATGGAACATCCCATCCAAAAAATTACGAAAGGATAAATCAGATTAAAAACTGGAACAAGAAACTTGTGTTTATAAGGACAGCCCCACTGGTTTTTCTGGGCCTCAATATATCCGCTACTTATTAATTCAAGTGGCTCAAGATTTTTTCAGGATGCAGACAAGGTCAACAACACGGACTCCGCCAGTAATCGAACCTTGGATCGCGAACATCAACCTAGCCAACCTAACTTTTTATTCTACCCAGGCAAGTATACACGTATATCAGAAGGTTAAAATTAATCACTTAAAATAACACAGTTTAGAGGGCACGGCCCCTTCTTTGACTGAATCACATTCATAGACGCTTCCTATAATCAAACCTCTTTTTAAATTTTTGTCTTCAAAAGACGAAGTGCTCTGGATTTCCCTCACTCCTCCTGCATTTGCCATGTTTTGCTAACTGCAATTACCTAAGGCATTCCATTCATCATTACCATAATCTAGAGCAGAAAAATGCAGTAATGGAAACTGCGAGAATGGTACCAGCAAATTGACGCACGTCCTGAGGTTTCGAAATGAATGTTAAATAGGAAAGAAGATGATTACTATTAGGACAAAGGCTTTAAAGTCGTGTGGGGCAATCAATAGGCAACCCGCGGTAAGTATTGCAGTCCTCTTACACCGAACGCAATGAGTATTGGCTCAAGGGGGGGCATAGGATAAAAGGCCCAGGAGATGACTTCCAAGGAACTTGTTTGGCGGAATAAATGAGAATTCCAAGTGTATTAATGAGGATCAAAGCAGGAAGAGAAGCAGCATGCGACCGTAATCGTGTGGCTTGATTGTTCCTAGGAGGAGCAAATGGAATCCAATCAAATGAATTTAATAAGGATCTCGGCTGCGATGTAGAATGCAAATGGGAAACAACCACCAGGGGGAAACACAATCGCGAGAAAGGATGTGAACGGGTTGATTGTAGCCTTAAGATCAACGTAAACACATTATTCCTGGATTGGTCATTACCAATCAATTTGATTGGTCATTACCAATCAATTTGATTGGGGAGTTCCCCAATTTAATAATTTCCCGGTTACTACCACGATGAATAGGATATTCGCCTCCGAGGCAAAGAATATGTGAAAATATATCTTTCGTTTAATTTTCTCTAACATTTATTCATGTTCATACGTATGATAGTATGTGAGACACAGGGGTTTCTGTTAAATACACAGACTGAAGACCGGTTGGGACATCATCCCCTCCACCATCAGCTACGAAAAGTTTTGGAGAGGGGAAATGAGTCTTACTAGACAAGATGAGGAGTGAGGTAGTCCCTTGCTTTCCCCACTGAGCCAGAAAGCTGTAAACAGAATAAGCCCACGTTAGTGAAGCACAATGACTCTACGAGCAGAGCTGCGCCCAGCCAATATTTTGCAAGCCTATGAAAAACCAGTGTTTTATGACTTTATTCCCCAGCTTTATTGGTCACGAAACAAAAGTAACAGTTAACTACGCATATTTCGCATTTTGACGTAATGAATGGCCATTATGAGTCAATAGTTCAGATTACTTTTGAGCATCATTACTTAGCAGCAATATACTCCGAAAGTGTCACTAAAACACGCAAAACTATTTACAAATTAGGAAAAGCTCCGATCAAATACCTAGGAAAGATGTGTTCCAAACCTTGAAGAGGATTTATTCTTGACACCAGAAACTCTTATATGGATTCCACGTCTTCGATTAAATCCACTGTACAAATATTCCTTTCTCGTCTTGAGTAATCCTTAGTTCTTTCCTCTAAATTTTTTCGAATATTTAATTTCAAATCATAATCTTTCCTTGATTATTTGTGTCGATCACAGAGAAAATAACAAGTAATGTTCTTGTAATAATAATAATGGTTGGACAAGTTTCTGTCGTCGTCTTTAGATGCCGCCGCCCGGGTGCGATGCACCCCCTGCACCCATAGAACGGCGCGCTCTAAGAGTAACACTTTTCGTAACATTGCATACGGAGAAACCTTAATTAATGCCATTATTCAGCATCACTCATACCTCAGTAACTTTCATATCATCACAGCCATGAACAAGACTGATTGTGAGTCAAAAGTATACAAAAGATATATTTTTCTCTGTCCCGAACCAAAAGAGAGATGATAAATATTTCATTCATTATGATTCAGCATGAGTGTATGCGATGCTAAATACTGACATTCATCGTTTTTACTTCTTATTTAATGCTACGAGAAGTGTTCGTATGCGGCACTTTCGAGGACTATTTCTGCTTCAAAAAAGCTTCCTTCTGGCTCAGTGAGGAGACAACTACCTCACTCCTCACCTGCCAAGTAAGCCTCATCCTAGTTTTCTAGGGTCTTTTGTAGCATTTTTGTTGCATTTTGCAAGGTTGGAGAGGTTGAGTCTCAAACCCGCCTTATGACTTTAAAAATAAACAATACTTTTCAACGATACTCTGTGTTCTGAACATGGGAGATATTCTCTCCTTCATGGTAATTACATAGTTGACCTTTTCGATGTCTTGCTCTGATAGAGAAAATGCATTGGCCAAATGAAGTGTGCACGTTCCTGGAGTGATGAAGGGAAACTTTCTGCATTACCTCCCTCTCCCTTAGATAAACATGACTTTCTGAAAAACATTCCAAAATAATCTTCGAAGCCCTCGTTGATACACAAAGAGATCCACTTCCATGAATTTATTCACCGCGTTCGCCACAATACATTCAAGGTTATGTTCCTTAAAGTCCCCGAAAGATTTTCAGCAGCTCCTTCGAAAGCTTTCCACCCTTTGCGACCTGCTGCGTTGCAAACATTATGTCGTTCACGCGCACAGGATCTAGGTCAACTTATATTCAGTCCTCTTAGCTTAAAACTTAATTTCGCAAAAATGCTTTCTGCAGAATTAGATCAGCTGCGACAGACACTCGGATTGATAAATGTAAACATGAGACGTGTCAGATTCTGAAACGAGGCACGAGTCACTTAGGAGGGCTTAATTATAATAACTAACAATTTCAGTATCATAGGAATCGATTATTAAATGATTCATGTAGCGTATGGGATCCTGACGAAAAGTATTGCATTCGAAAATTAGAAAAAGTACAGTGAATGGTGATACGTTTCGTAAAAAATTATTAGAAGAAATCAGTAAGTGTTACTTAAATGTTTCAGGATGCAGGATGGGAAATTCTAGAAGATAGAAGATTAGGGCAAAGGCTAAATTAACTCGAGTAAAAGTTTAAAGAAAGCACGTTCTTGAAAGATGGAGCTGATATTATGTGTCCTCCCTGTTACATAGGCTGTACTAATACTACGAAAAAAATAAAGAAATAAATGTCTAGTCCTTTCAAAAATTCATTTTTTCCGCGAAAAACCCACGAAAGTAATCGATTAGGAAAGCAAAGCCGTAATGCATGCACACGCCGAAAGGGGGCTTGAAGGGTACTACAACTGTAGATGTAGATGAAAAATACTCTAATGCAGTGCTTCCCGATGGTAAGTACGTTTCGGCACACTTTCGAGTTAGATTTATTCAAAATGTAAATCGGGACAGTAAATGACTGGAGTGGGACATGAAATATCTAGTTATATTTCAACTAACTCCTATTTTACGGTGAAATTTGTCGTAAAATAAGACGGGAATATAACGAGATATTTGAAGGATGTTGAATATTACACGGCACACTAAGAGCTCACGGATGCGGTACACCGCAACCGAGAGCTTGGTGTAAAATCTTTCGTGGGAAGCACTGCTCTACAAGAAATGGGTGACTCAATTTGAAAGCGCTTAAACAGTCTGCAATTCTGTACCTGACGATCGTCTCGAGTGTTATTACCCTCTCAGCCGAAGTCCAATTCCTTCTCCAAATGAACAAATTCTTCTCGATTTCGATTTGATTCGGAGGCTTCTTCTTTCTGTCGGATATTCTTGATCGGAAACAACGTTTAGTCCCATTTTGTTCGTAGTAGAGAGTAACACAATTCATTCACGTGAATTATTTGGTATAAAACCAATGTGCACGTAAAAGAGCGCTGGAATACAATGAATCCTACGGTCGCTGAAAACAATGACCGGTATTGCGTAATAATTGAATAACGAATGGATATAACTGAAAATTAAACAATCACGATATTGTTGCAAAGTAGATACATTCTTTAAAGATACTCGAAACAAATAATTTGAACGTACCTCATTGTTCGGGAAACAAATAAAACTTAATTATTCAGCTAACTAATTAAAGTATCGCGTGTTCGGCTGAGCAACAATGTAAAGATCAGTGCCATGGGCGACGTGAGACTAATTATTATACATTTCCAATAACAATTTTAGGAGACTATTCGAAGTTTGTTATCCTTCTTTAAAAAATGTAAGAAAGTAGTTTGTTTTCTTATAACAGTCTAGGAACAGTTCTTTATCTTTACTCTGTACATTAAAATTATGCAATTCAAAGCATTTAATCTCAAATACAACGAGTTTAACCCAGTTTTGACTAATATTCTTGGAAAAGATTCCTCTTATTCGCCTAGAGCTCTTATTTGGCAGTGTTTTTCTAAAATTAACCACAACTTTCGGCTCTAATCCGTGATAACCAAGTTTTTCCCAGAGTTTTGACTTAAGAAAAGTCGTAACACAATTCCGATAGCTTTTTCGGAGTGTGATATATTCGCATTGTCTCCAGAATTTCTCCGGCAATTCAAGGGCAAACTGAGTTAACGATTTTAGGATTCAAAACAATTATTTACAGATCGTGACAATCAAATTTCCCTCGCCCCTTTATTACTTTTCTTTCCTTCTGAAAATCCGTGCTTTTAACTCTCTAACTATATTCGGTTCTGCTCAAGACCTCAATTTCGTTTCCTAGCACCGGTTAAAATAGAATTTTAAGCTACTTCGAGCGGATGTCGACAACAATAAACCATTTCCTTAGACCCATTGCTGACCTTACCATTCTTGGTTTAACAATACAATAATACGTTTGAAAGATAAAGAATGAACTATCCTCTTCGTGTCTTAATAACACTGTTTAAACAATTGATAACTCGCTCATAGTTACGGATGATTGTTTCCTTACAGCAGCATCGGTTTTATTTCAACCAAACTTCTACGGACAACCATTCAGGTTGTCATTCTTAGAATCTGGCGTACGGCAGAGGTTGCACACGTCCGTGTTTTCCTCTCATTCGTCCTTTGCGACACACATACAGACAGACAGACGCTAAAGGAAACATATGTTTGGTTCTTTGTAAATTTTAAATTAAAAAGAGGGAAATACAATAATGCTTTATATTAATCTTATTGACGCAAGGTTTTACTAAAAGCCTACACATATGAAAAAATAAGAGGCCTGCATACAGCGAAATTTTCGGAATATATTTCTCTCGAATATTCCGCGGCACACCTGGTCATTACGAGCCTATACAAGTGTGCCGCAGATCGTTGGTTGAAAAGCACTACAGTACATCATTCTTCCAATCCTCGTCTTGATAGATGTATTGCTATCGCCTCCCTTTCTTGGAAAAAGATGAGTTTGGAGAGCACTGCCTTTCCGTCCAAAATCCCACTGATTACAGCTTCCCCTTCAGTAGCTAACCTCACGTAAGAGTGAGTGATGAAACGTTTTCGCTCCAAATCTTCGAAATCCTCCAAAGCACTTCATTCGGTCTTAACACATTTATCTCTCTTCTCCTCATATCTAACTTATCATTTTTTTAACTTTCCAGGCATCCTTCTAACGGTTCTCACTCCGTTTATCTTTTCCTATCGTTTTTGTCTTCTGTTTCAGAAGGACGACAACCGAGATGTCCTATTGCCCTGGCAGTGGCCATTACTCACGGATCAGAGAAATCATTCCCTGCGGAGTAACAGCTGAAACAGTTCACTTCCTCCATTTACGGCAGCGTTTCAAAAGTGATAACATCTCTTCGTGGAGTTGTCCCAAAAGGGCAAAATTCGTCGACAGCAGTCTTCCTGTTGTGCCAACTCTGGTGACATCTCTTCATCAGCTTCTCATCTGTTGACCTTTCTTTAATAGATGGCCCTAGCAGGTGCATGGCTCCGGGTTTCCCGGAGAAATGGGAGACCTGTTTCATCAGGGCAAGTTAGGAAGAAGTTTTCCTTTATAGTAAAACTGATGGGGAAGTCCTAACTATTTGAGACGCAATTCACGGTGACTGTAACTCACTGGATTCCCTATTTAGAGAGCGACCAACGGATAATGATCCGTTCAAAATAACCATTCATCATGAAGTCCAAAAATGAAGTGAATAACTCTAATAATTACGACCGGTTTACAGCAATTTTACGTTGATCGGGTAACAAAAAATACAAAATCAGTGGTACCTTAGTTAACGACGGCCTTAGATAACTTGGTTAGCGACGAATGCCTGTGATAAAAATGTCTCGGATAACGACGCAGTCTTTGGTTAACGACGCCTTCTGACGAAGATTGGCAAATAAAAACTGTTTCATTCATTTTGTAAGTGATAATTTTTGTTGCAAATACAATTGATTAAATCATATATATTACATTTTAATGACATTTCGATTATTTTTATCTGCATATTTAACATGCAGTGGAGTTCTGGATAATCGCGCCTATGATAACGAAGGTTTCGGTTAACGACGAAAATCTAGGAACGGTTTACCATCGTCAACCAAGGTACCACTGTACAATTCAATGTTTTTCTGTTGCTACCTGATGAATTACTGAAACACTGTTCGTTCTTATTCTTTTGCAAGGTTTAGTAACAGCGATCATGATTGATTTAAGCGTGGGTACCCAAATTGTTTGCAGCGAAGGACTTTATTGACTTGTGGTATATGATTTACCCAATCCATGGTATGGCATCTATCTATTTATGGCACGGCATTTATGATTTTTCATATTCTAACAATTCATCAATTTCATCAACAATAAACTATTTCGTTAGAACCATTGTTGAACATCCCATTCTTGGTTTTACAAAGAAATGTGAATTTTTCTAGTAATATCCGTATTATTCAGGAGCAGTAAGGAATATATATGGTGTAAAACTCATACAATCTAACGATATGAACGACAATAGACCTAATTCTAAGACCCATTGTTGAACTTTCCTACCCCCCCCCCTTGGTTGTAGCTTCAAATGTTCTTTTTACTAGCTTTTATTCGCATTATTCAGAACAGTAAGAAATACGTGTAGTTTTTAACCCACACAATCTCACAATCCAACGATATCAGCGGCAAAACTTTTTACAAGCACCATTGTTGAACTTTCCTCCCCCTTTCTTGGTTTTACAGTAAAATGTGCATTTTTCTATTAGTATCCGCATTATTAGTAGCAGTGAGGAATGTATATTGTGTATAACCGAACAATCTAATCATAAAAGCGACAACAAACCATTTTATAAGACCCATTGTTGAACTTTCCTCCCTCCCCTCCTTGGTTTTAGTTTCAAGTATCCCTTTTACAAGCTATTATTCGCATTTTTCAGGCACAGTAAAGCATATGTATGGTTTATATACCACACGGTGTAACAATCCAACGATATCAGCGACAATAAAATATTTTACGAGAACCATTGTTGAACTTCCCTCCCCCGTCTCCTTGGTTTCACAATCAAATGCCCTCTCCTTCTAGCAGTTCTTTACATAATTTAGGTGCAGTTAAACCTGGAGGAAGGAATCCGTTCGTGGTTCAGCGGCTGGGATTAGGAACATCGGATTGGGATTCCGCTTAGCTGGCACAAAGAGAGAACGAGAGACAACGATGCACTCTGGCGGAGAGACGAAAATCTTCTAAACCACTTTTCTGCGAAGACGTCCTCCTCGAGAAATATTTTCCGGGCCGCTGAGAGTCTCTCCCGACGGAACACTAATGATGAAAAATTAGGGAAATTGGACCCAAAGAAAGAATCGGGAACAGATAAGCCAGCATTCTCAGACCCATCCACTTCACTACCCCTTCTTCACCAGCCTCCTTAACCCCCTTCCCGTCATTCTTCACTTTGATAAGATTCTCCTGCATACTTATTTTAAATGGCAAGAAGGAACTTCGTTGCTTAGCTACACGTCTCGGGAATGTTGCGTGGTTACTAAAGGAGGTGCTTACTATTTCAGCTGTATTTAACACCTTCTCAAATTAATTTTTTAGTATAAAATGGCATAGTGTACCTTTGCAGAGCAAAATTAAAGGGTACAGTTCTGGCAGAGTATCTTTACGAAATGAAAGGTAGTATACGGTGTGTGTACCGAAGATACTTGTTTATTTAAGAATGCGATGGGCTAAATTTTATCTTGTTTGGCCGGACTTCGAGAAAAGACATTCTGAGCAATATTGTCTTACCTGATGATGGCTGTGTAGCCGAAACCGGTCGTATAATACACACCTTGTGGATATTGCAGAGTTTTCTTTATTTCTTCACACGAAGAGGTGACATTAGTTAATCGCTAACTCATAATAACTGTTAGTAGATTTCCAAACTTCTAATTTGGCTTAAAATTTCACCTCTCTTTACTCTTTAATTCAAAATGATCAAGAATTTTATGTGTTCACGTTTGGAAACTAGTGCTTGTTAGATGAAGGAACTCAGGTTTAATTTTGAGCAGGAATATAAATTTCACATAATGGTCTATATTTAGTGATATTAGGCAATACAAAGAGTTAAGTAACTCTTTTATGAGTTCTCCAAGCAACTTAGACACTCAAGCGTATTATGTCGTCCGTTAGAAAGATGGAATTTTTTCAACTATTATGAAAAAAACACCATCCAAAGGGCTCCTAATACACACAAAAACGTTGAAATAACAGTTATCTCAAGTTGAATTGTGTCTTTAATAATTAGACGATGACCTTCTACGGGACCCAGATATCCAAGTGGGCAACGCGTTCGACTTCGGCGAAAGCGGTCTCGGGTTCGATTCCCGGTGGGGGCCTACTTGCGAAATGACCAGCTGTCGAAGCACTTTTAAAGATATTGCTACTATAACCATTCCAGAGGCTAATATAATCAAGCGCATAAGCGCTTGCTTTTCAAAATCCAATCTCAATTCAACACTTTGGCTCAGGCTGATGAAGGCACGGTGCACACATTTCAGGACCACTTCCATAATTGAATCCAGGTTTTGACGATCCGAACGAAATAACTCCAACATAAAGCTAGGCTATTTTACTTAATCTGGCAGTGCGTTAATGTTCAAATTCGGCAATTAAAGAGGGGACAAGGCCCAGGCCTACGAGGGGGGTTAGAGTGGAAGGCCTCTTAGAGTTCTCAGTAGAAAGGGGTGCCAAATGGTCGAAAGCGATAAGAAATATCCCCATCAGTGGAAACTGAATCTTAAAAAGATCAGTATGGAAATGCAGAAGGGGTCGAAAATGCTAAAATACGACGGCAGTGGGAGAATGACGTAATTAAGGGGGCCCTTTTAACAAATTCAGGAATATGTTTCGAAGGCGCCGGAGAAACTCATCGTCCGAGGCGCCAATATGGCGGGTCCGAGGCGTCGCCAAAACAATTAATTAAGTTATGAAAATAGAAAGGATTTCTGAATGCTAAATGCAAGACGGAGGCGGCAGCAATGCAAATGTTACTTTCTCTATACGCTCCTATTGTAGTCGCAGTAACAAGAGCTGGGTGTACGGTAACAATGCGGTAACCATGGCAGATTGTATGCGGTAACAATAATAGATTAATTCCATCCACATTGTTTGACAGATGCAGACCGAGGGTGCAGTAGGACCTAGCTGAGGGCCTCAACCACATGGGGTCCCCAAAAAGACGACTCTAATAAATTCTCAATAGCCGATTGTTCTGGATTTTCGCTTCAAGAAAGAATATTGTATTTGTGGAATAAGTCTACATAGCATTTTTATAGAATATTACATTGATTATATAACGTAAGGAAGTCTATCCAACAATAGTTGTAACGTGTAGAAATTCTAGGTATTTTAATTCAAAACTTGTTAGCTTATTCGTAGTGAAGCTACTGAGATTTCTATGGGATATATATTTGAGTACTATATGAAAAATTCCGATTTTTTTCATAATTCCTAGTGAAGGTATCTTTGCTTTGCACCTAAGGCCTCCGATAGCTAATCCACCACTGCAGATAGATAGATAGAGCCTTTATCGGCGAGGTTAGACCCATATGGGTCTCTCTTTCGCCTAACCTCGTATGTCGTTATGATAAATACAAATATAAAAAGAAAACCAAAAGAAAGATTACAGTGTGGGAAAAATGTGAGCAACTGAGGGAAGACTAAGAAAAAAAACGAGGTAGCGGGAAAACACCCACAGAGAAGGGGGTGAAAAAACCGCCTAAACACTGTTGATGAAAATAAATAAATATAGGTACATTCATAAGAACATTTATAATTAAATAGTCACTAAAAGACACTTAAATTTCAAGTTAAAAAATGAAACGAAAATTCAAAAGTATTTATAACCATAAATGAAATATTAGTCGAGAAGATATACACTTTTGAAGTAAAAAATTTTAATATACAAATAACAGCGCATAAGAAGAGTTAGGATTATAATAGTGACGAATTATATAATTAAATTAAAGGTATTGATATTATTTAATGACTACAAATAATGACTCAACCATTCGTCTAATAGTGAATAAATATACCATAAATGGTAATCTTCGTCATTGTCTTCCGTTTTTGAGAAGGAAGTGTGAAAAGAAGTATGTATAATTGCGTTGTTTGGAGATGTTACTGGTTTCGGCCTAGTTCCTTTTGGGTTCTAATTCTGTACATATTTCAATCAATCTATGTAGGTAAATAGCATGTGTAGGTGTCATTTGAAAGGTAGAATTTCAGTCATATGGCTTGTGTGTAGTAGCTAAAGTCTGAAGAAACGGAATTCTTGTTTCCTGAGACACCTATAAGTACGGCAAGGTTTTTTTNCTTTTAAAATAAACAATACTTTTCAACGATACTCTGTGTTCTGAACATGGGAGATATTCTCTCCTTCATGGTAATTACATAGTTGACCTTTTCGATGTCTTGCTCTGATAGAGAAAATGCATTGGCCAAATGAAGTGTGCACGTTCCTGGAGTGATGAAGGGAAACTTTCTGCATTACCTCCCTCTCCCTTAGATAAACATGAGTCATGATAAACATAAACTCTGAAAAACATTCCAAAATAATCCTCGAAGCCCTCGTTGATACACAAAGAGATCCACTTCCATGAATTTATTCACCGCGTTCGCCACAATACATTCAAGGTTATGTTCCTTAAAGTCCCCGAAAGATTTTCAGCAGCTCCTTCGAAAGCTTTCCACCCTTTGCGACCTGCTGCGTTGCAAACATTATGTCGTTCACGCGCACAGGATCTAGGTCAACTTATATTCAGTCCTCTTAGCTTAAAACTTAATTTCGCAAAAATGCTTTCTGCAGAATTAGATCAGCTGCGACAGACACTCGGATTGATAAATGTAAACATGAGACGTGTCAGATTCTGAAACGAGGCACAAGTCACTTAGAAGGGCTTAATTATAATAACTAACAATTTCAGTATCAAAGGAATCGATTTTTAAATGATTCATGTAGCGTATGGGATCCTGACGAAAAGTATTGCATTCGAAAATTAGAAAAAGTACAGTGAATGGTGATACGTTTCGTAAAAAATTATTAGAAGAAATCAGTAAGTGTTACTTAAATGTTTCAGGATGCAGGATGGGAAATTCTAGAAGATAGAAGATTAGGGCAAAGGCTAAATTAACTCGAGTAAAAGTTTGAAGAAACTACGTTCTTGAAAGATGGAGCTGATATTATGTGTCCTCCCTGTTACTTAGGCTGTACTAATACTACGAAAAAAATAGAGAAATAGATGTCTAGTCCTTTAAAAAATTCATTTTTTCCGCGAACGACCCGCAAAAGTAATTGATTAGGAAAGCAAAGTCGTAATGCATGCACACGCCGAAAGGGGGCTTGAAGGGTACTACAACTGTAGATGTAGATGAAAAATACTCTAATGCAGTGCTTCCCGATGGTAAGTACGTTTCGGCACACTTTCGAGTTAGATTTATTCTAAATGTAAATCGGGACAGTAAATGACTGGAGTGGGACATGAAATATCTAGTTATATTTCAACTAACTCCTATTTTACGGTGAAATTTGTCGTAAAATAAGACGGGAATATAACGAGATATTTGAAGGATGTTGAATTTTACACGGCACACTAAGAGCTCACGGATGCGGTACACCGCAACCGAGAGCTTGGTGTAAAATCTTTCGTGGGAAGCACTGCTCTACAAGAAATGGGTGACTCAATTTGAAAGCGCTTAAACAGTCTGCAATTCTGTACCTGACGATCGTCTCGAGTGTTATTACCCTCTCAGCCGAAGTCCAATTCCTTCTCCAAATGAACAAATTCTTCTCGATTTCGATTTGATTCGGAGGCTTCTTCTTTCTGTCGGATATTCTTGATCGGAAACAACGTTTAGTCCCATTTTGTTCGTAGTAGAGAGTAACACAATTCATTCACGTGAATTATTTGGTATAAAACCAATGTGCACGTAAAAGAGCGCTGGAATACAATGAATCCTACGGTCGCTGAAAACAATGACCGGTATTGCGTAATAATTGAATAACGAACGGATATAACTGAAAATTAAACAATCACGATATTGTTACAAAGTAGATACATTCTTTAAAGATACTCGAAACAAATAATTTGAACGTACCTCATTGTTCGGGAAACAAATAAAACTTAATTATTCAGCTAACTAATTAAAGTATCGCGTGTTCGGCAGAGCAACAATGTGAAATCAGTGCCATGGGCGACGTGGGACTAATTATTATACATTTCCAATAACAATTTTAGGAGACTATTCGAAGTTTGTTATCCTTCTTTAAAAAATGTAAGAAAGTAGTTCGTTTTCTTATAACAGTCAAGGAACAGTTCTTTATCTTTACTCTGTACATTAAAATTATGCAATTCAAAGCATTTAATCTCAAATACAACGAGTTTAACCCAGTTTTGACTAATATTCTTGGAAAAGATTCCTCTTATTCGCCTAGAGCTCTTACTTGGCAGTGTTTTTCTAAAATTAACCACAACTTTCGGCTCTAATCCGTGATAACCAAGTTTTATTCCCAGAGTTTTGGCTTAAGAAAAGTCGTAACACAATTCCGATAGCTTTTTCGGAGTGTGATATATTCGCATTGTCTCCAGAATTTCTCCGGCAATTCAAGGGCAAACTGAGTTAACGATTTTAGGATTCAAAACAATTATTTACAGATCGTGACAATCAAATTTCCCTCGCCCCTTTATTACTTTCCTTTCCTTCTGAAAATCCGTGCTTTTAAATCGCTAACTATATTCGGTTATGCTCAAGACCTCAATTTTGTTACCTAGCACCGGTTAAAATAGAATTTTAAGCTACTTCGAGCGAATGTCGACAACAATAAACCATTTCCTTAGACCCATTTCTGACCTTCCCGTTCTTGGTTTAACAATACAATAATACGTTTGAAATGTAAAGAATGAACTATCCTCTTCGTGTCTTAATAACACCGTCCAATCAATTGATCACTCGCTCATAGTTACGGATGATTGTTTCCTTACAGCAACATCGGTTTTATTTCAACCAAACTTCTACGGACAACCATTCAGGTTGTCATTCTTAGAATCTGGCGTACGGCAGAGGTTGCACACGTCCGTGTTTTCCTCTCATTCGTCCTTTGCGACACACATACAGACAGACAGACGCTAAAGGAAACATATGTTTGGTTCTTTGTAAATTTTAAATTGAAAAAGAGGGAAATACAATAATGCTTTATATTAATCTTATTGACGCAAGGTTTTACTAAAAGCCTACACATATGAAAAAATAAGAGGCCTGCATACAGCGAAATTTTCGGAATATATTTCTCTCGAATATTCCGCGGCACACCTGGTCATTACGAGCCTATACAAGTGTGCCGCAGATCGTTGGTTGAAAAGCACTACAGTACATCATTCTTCCAATCCTCGTCTTGATAGATGTATTGCTATCGCCTCCCTTTCTTGGAAAAAGATGAGTTTGGAGAGCACTGCCTTTCCGTCCAAAATCCCACTGATTACAGCTTCCCCTTCAGTAGCTAACCTCACGTAAGAGTGAGTGATGAAACGTTTTCGCTCCAAATCTTCGAAATCCTCCAAAGCACTTCATTCGGTCTTAACACATTTATCTCTCTTCTCCTCATATCTAACTTATCATTTTTTTAACTTTCCAGGCCTCCTTCTAACGGTTCTCACTCCGTTTATCTTTTCCTATCGTTTTTGTCTTCTGTTTCAGAAGGACGACAACCGAGATGTCCTATTGCCCTGGCAGTGGCCATTACTCACGGATCAGAGAAATCATTCCCTGCGGAGTAACAGCTGAAACAGTTCACTTCCTCCATTTACGGCAGCGTTTCAAAAGTGATAACATCTCTTCGTGGAGTTGTCCCAAAAGGGCAAAATTCGTCGACAGCAGTCTTCCTGTTGTGCCAACTCTGGTGACATCTCTTCATCAGCTTCTCATCTGTTGACCTTTCTTTAATAGATGGCCCTAGCAGGTGCATGGCTCCGGGTTTCCCGGAGAAATGGGAGACCTGTTTCATCAGGGCAAGTTAGGAAGATGTTTTCCTTTATAGTAAAACTGATGGGGAAGTCCTAACTATTTGAGACGCAATTCACGGTGACTGTAACTCACTGGATTCCCTATTTAGAGAGCGACCAACGGATAATGATCCGTTCAAAATAACCATTCATCATGAAGTCCAAAAATGAAGTGAATAACTCTAATAATTACGACCGGTTTACAGCAATTTTACGTTGATCGGGTAACAAAAAATACAAAATCAGTGGTACCTTAGTTAACGACGGCCTTAGATAACTTGGTTAGCGACGAATGCCTGTGATAAAAATGTCTCGGATAACGACGCAGTCTTTGGTTAACGACGCCTTCTGACGAAGATTGGCAAATAAAAACTGTTTCATTCATTTTGTAAGTGATAATTTTTGTTGCAAATACAATTGATTAAATCATATATATTACATTTTAATGACATTTCGATTATTTTTATCTGCATATTTAACATGCAGTGGAGTTCTGGATAATCGCGCCTATGATAACGAAGGTTTCGGTTAACGACGAAAATCTAGGAACGGTTTACCATCGTCAACCAAGGTACCACTGTACAATTCAATGTTTTTCTGTTGCTACCTGATGAATTACTGAAACACTGTTCGTTCTTATTCTTTTGCAAGGTTTAGTAACAGCGATCATGATTGATTTAAGCGTGGGTACCCAAATTGTTTGCAGCGAAGGACTTTATTGACTTGTGGTATATGATTTACCCAATCCATGGTATGGCATCTATCTATTTATGGCACGGCATTTATGATTTTTCATATTCTAACAATTCATCAATTTCATCAACAATAAACTATTTCGTTAGAACCATTGTTGAACATCCCATTCTTGGTTTTACAAAGAAATGTGAATTTTTCTAGTAATATCCGTATTATTCAGGAGCAGTAAGGAATATATATGGTGTAAAACTCATACAATCTAACGATATGAACGACAATAGACCTAATTCTAAGACCCATTGTTGAACTTTCCTACCCCCCCCCCTTGGTTGTAGCTTCAAATGTTCTTTTTACTAGCTTTTATTCGCATTATTCAGAACAGTAAGAAATACGTGTAGTTTTTAACCCACACAATCTCACAATCCAACGATATCAGCGGCAAAACTTTTTACAAGCACCATTGTTGAACTTTCCTCCCCCTTTCTTGGTTTTACAGTAAAATGTGCATTTTTCTATTAGTATCCGCATTATTAGTAGCAGTGAGGAATGTATATTGTGTATAACCGAACAATCTAATCATAAAAGCGACAACAAACCATTTTATAAGACCCATTGTTGAACTTTCCTCCCTCCCCTCCTTGGTTTTAGTTTCAAGTATCCCTTTTACAAGCTATTATTCGCATTTTTCAGGCACAGTAAAGCATATGTATGGTTTATATACCACACGGTGTAACAATCCAACGATATCAGCGACAATAAAATATTTTACGAGAACCATTGTTGAACTTCCCTCCCCCGTCTCCTTGGTTTCACAATCAAATGCCCTCTCCTTCTAGCAGTTCTTTACATAATTTAGGTGCAGTTAAACCTGGAGGAAGGAATCCGTTCGTGGTTCAGCGGCTGGGATTAGGAACATCGGATTGGGATTCCGCTTAGCTGGCACAAAGAGAGAACGAGAGACAACGATGCACTCTGGCGGAGAGACGAAAATCTTCTAAACCACTTTTCTGCGAAGACGTCCTCCTCGAGAAATATTTTCCGGGCCGCTGAGAGTCTCTCCCGACGGAACACTAATGATGAAAAATTAGGGAAATTGGACCCAAAGAAAGAATCGGGAACAGATAAGCCAGCATTCTCAGACCCATCCACTTCACTACCCCTTCTTCACCAGCCTCCTTAACCCCCTTCCCGTCATTCTTCACTTTGATAAGATTCTCCTGCATACTTATTTTAAATGGCAAGAAGGAACTTCGTTGCTTAGCTACACGTCTCGGGAATGTTGCGTGGTTACTAAAGGAGGTGCTTACTATTTCAGCTGTATTTAACACCTTCTCAAATTAATTTTTTAGTATAAAATGGCATAGTGTACCTTTGCAGAGCAAAATTAAAGGGTACAGTTCTGGCAGAGTATCTTTACGAAATGAAAGGTAGTATACGGTGTGTGTACCGAAGATACTTGTTTATTTAAGAATGCGATGGGCTAAATTTTATCTTGTTTGGCCGGACTTCGAGAAAAGACATTCTGAGCAATATTGTTTTACCTGATGATGGCTGTGTAGCCGAAACCGGTCGTATAATACACACCTTGTGGATATTGCAGAGTTTTCTTTATTTCTTCACACGAAGAGGTGACATTAGTTAATCGCTAACTCATAATAACTGTTAGTAGATTTCCAAACTTCTAATTTGGCTTAAAATTTCACCTCTCTTTACTCTTTAATTCAAAATGATCAAGAATTTTATGTGTTCACGTTTGGAAACTAGTGCTTGTTAGATGAAGGAACTCAGGTTTAATTTTGAGCAGGAATATAAATTTCACATAATGGTCTATATTTAGTGATATTAGGCAATACAAAGAGTTAAGTAACTCTTTTATGAGTTCTCCAAGCAACTTAGACACTCAAGCGTATTATGTCGTCCGTTAGAAAGATGGAATTTTTTCAACTATTATGAAAAAAACACCATCCAAAGGGCTCCTAATACACACAAAAACGTTGAAATAACAGTTATCTCAAGTTGAATTGTGTCTTTAATAATTAGACGATGACCTTCTACGGGACCCAGATATCCAAGTGGGCAACGCGTTCGACTTCGGCGAAAGCGGTCTCGGGTTCGATTCCCGGTGGGGGCCTACTTGCGAAATGACCAGCTGTCGAAGCACTTTTAAAGATATTGCTACTATAACCATTCCAGAGGCTAATATAATCAAGCGCATAAGCGCTTGCTTTTCAAAATCCAATCTCAATTCAACACTTTGGCTCAGGCTGATGAAGGCACGGTGCACACATTTCAGGACCACTTCCATAATTGAATCCAGGTTTTGACGATCCGAACGAAATAACTCCAACATAAAGCTAGGCTATTTTACTTAATCTGGCAGTGCGTTAATGTTCAAATTCGGCAATTAAAGAGGGGACAAGGCCCAGGCCTACGAGGGGGGTTAGAGTGGAAGGCCTCTTAGAGTTCTCAGTAGAAAGGGGTGCCAAATGGTCGAAAGCGATAAGAAATATCCCCATCAGTGGAAACTGAATCTTAAAAAGATCAGTATGGAAATGCAGAAGGGGTCGAAAATGCTAAAATACGACGGCAGTGGGAGAATGACGTAATTAAGGGGGCCCTTTTAACAAATTCAGGAATATGTTTCGAAGGCGCCGGAGAAACTCATCGTCCGAGGCGCCAATATGGCGGGTCCGAGGCGTCGCCAAAACAATTAATTAAGTTATGAAAATAGAAAGGATTTCTGAATGCTAAATGCAAGACGGAGGCGGCAGCAATGCAAATGTTACTTTCTCTATACGCTCCTATTGTAGTCGCAGTAACAAGAGCTGGGTGTACGGTAACAATGCGGTAACCATGGCAGATTGTATGCGGTAACAATAATAGATTAATTCCATCCACATTGTTTGACAGATGCAGACCGAGGGTGCAGTAGGACCTAGCTGAGGGCCTCAACCACATGGGGTCCCCAAAAAGACGACTCTAATAAATTCTCAATAGCCGATTGTTCTGGATTTTCGCTTCAAGAAAGAATATTGTATTTGTGGAATAAGTCTACATAGCATTTTTATAGAATATTACATTGATTATATAACGTAAGGAAGTCTATCCAACAATAGTTGTAACGTGTAGAAATTCTAGGTATTTTAATTCAAAACTTGTTAGCTTATTCGTAGTGAAGCTACTGAGATTTCTATGGGATATATATTTGAGTACTATATGAAAAATTCCGATTTTTTTCATAATTCCTAGTGAAGGTATCTTTGCTTTGCACCTAAGGCCTCCGATAGCTAATCCACCACTGCAGATAGATAGATAGAGCCTTTATCGGCGAGGTTAGACCCATATGGGTCTCTCTTTCGCCTAACCTCGTATGTCGTTATGATAAATACAAANAGAGATCATCGTTCCATAAAGCAATAAGGATCCATGAAATCTTAAAGCAACATCTATTAGATCCTAAACCAATAGTAAACAGTTACATTCTTGTATATATGCTTTATCCATATGAAAAATATCTAATTAATACAGTTGTGAAATAATTTTTTTTAAACAATAATGCATTAACATACAATACGAAGCAGAAATCTCATTCTTAAAAAGTTTTTCGGTGACCTCATAGCTGATTCATGATAAATCCAGTATATTAAATCGGAAATCAATACCGAATTTTGTAGCTGTGTCTTGTAATGTTTGTAATGCCACGCAAAGACTATCACCGACCGAAACCAATGTTATTTTCACCTACTAAAATCTCATGCATCCTATACGATCCAAATACCAACGCTAACAAGGATAAACTAGCTATTCAAGAGCCATAATCGAAATGTAGGGAAAAAACGCGAAATAAAATATGAAACACGGATGACTTCGTTTAAGAACAACGTTATCGCAACCTCTCTTTGTCGATGGGCCGACACTTTAATAAACGCAACCACACGCAATAATAACCTCCGAACATTTTATATTTACAAAATTTTACGGCTTTACTTTAATCCGCCACGAAAATATTATTTTAATTAAGTACGTTTATAAAGAGTATTCATGAATATTAAAACGCGGCCTATTCGCGCCCACGCTTTTCTTTTTTTTTGCGGATTTTGGGATTTGAAAAGCGCTTGGTACCCATCTTCTTTTTTTCCGGAGATGCATTTTTTCGGAATTATTTTTCATCAAAGCGATTGATTTGCGCAAAAAAATACACACTCGGAATATTGCGAATCATAGAGACGGAAATAAATACCGCTAAAAATACAAACGGACGTAAGTTGAAACGGAATATTATTTTCGCGTGGTTGGCTCGTTAAAAAAAAACAAAAAACGACCAAGGATTTTGTTTATGCTCTTCCGTCCGCCACCGCTGAGTGATTAATTTTAATAAATAAAGAGGGACCCGCCGTCAATTATGGGAGGGAAACATTTATTCCGCGAAACAAGGGCTTTAAACGCTTATTAATGTTTTTTTCTGCAAGGGAAACCCATTTCTGCGGAGGAATGCTCAAAAACGCTTGAAATTAGGACAATTACGTCAGAGTCGTAATGACGGGGATATTATGCGCTTATAATGAGATGAAAGGATTGAAGCAAAAAAGAGTGGATTCGCGGACGTGGGCCCCCGGAGAGATAAGGGAGGGAAGGGCTCTCAGGGTTACGTAAATCCTAAGGGGTGTTAAGGGTAAGAAAACAAAGGATCGGTTTTAACGGGGTTGATGAGGATCGGGGGAGGTTTTTTCAGGGTACGGCGTCGAAAAGGGACAAGGGGTGACGGGGACAGGAAGGGGAGATGAAATCGGATGGGGAAGAAGACTTTTAGGGCCATTCCGTCGCAATAGGGTGACATGAAATACCTCTTGTTCGACCTATCGTAGAGTTATATGAACCATGGCTGAAAATGTTAATGCTAAAGCTACATTAATTAAAAATTATGGCGAAAAAAAAATTATTCTGAGATTTCAAACTCCCGATTAGCCGGGTACGTTAATTCGCCAAATAACGCGCACAATTAAATGCTATTCTAAAAATCAACTTTAAAGCACATTTAGTTACAATTGCAAATTTACAATAAAAGCTCTTACATCAATATAGGTACTCCATTCTTACGTTTCCCCACGTGTCCGTTGCTATAGCAATTGTAAGCGACTTTGAAGTTTCTACGCTTTTGTTGATGGCTTTTGCACAACGGTTCGGTTACTAGGGATTCACTAATGTCGAACCCAAAACGAGTCTGATGAGTCGATGAATAGATCCAATTCATAAGAAGCACTCATTCAAGCTCTGTTGACTCTTACCTCTTAGAATAAGCTATTTTATAAATATGAATTTGGTAAGCCGCAGCTTGCAACCTATATGGCGAGTTTATATTTAAAGTTTTTATTAATTCCTCATAAACAACTAAATAGTTGCCATTTAAGCAACCTATTTCATATCATACGACTGGTAGATAAATTTAGTATCTATAAAAATGTAAAATAGTTGATTTTATTCATATTCCGATTTCTCTCAAATAACAATACCTAAGCCTAAAACATATGCCTGTGAAGTATTTAACCCGAAGGCCGGTTGGGACCTCATCCACTCTACAATCAGCTATGAAGATCTAGGAGATGGTAATGAGGCTTACTAGGCAAGATGAGGAGTGAGGTAGTTTGTCCTTGCTTTCTTAGCTGAAACAGAATGCTATAAGCAGAAAAGCCCATGTTAGTGACTCTACTAGTAATATTTTCCGTAACATTGCATAAGGATTAAGTAATGCCCTTATTCAGCATAACTCATACCTCAGTAGTTTCCATATCATCACAGCCATGAACAATACTGAGACAAAAGTGTGTAAAAGATGCATATTTTTTCATCCCGTATCAAAAGAGAAATGATAAATATTTCATTAATCGAGACATGCTAGCAGGACCCTAATAAAGATACGAATATAGTTTATTGAGTGATTGTTAGCTTAGTTACCACACATAGCTTATAATCATCAAATTTAATACAAAACTGAAAGTGGGGCATGAAAAACTAATACAAATAGTTACATTTAGCTTAAGCAAGTTAACTGTAAAAGCACAACTGTATTTAAATCGAATCAGGAAACCAGAGGGTGTTGAAATCAGATTTAATTATTACAATATTCAAACAACTGATGGGATGAATATGCTGTAATTATAAAGAGATGGCACATGTTAGAAAGAAGATTATCCTTAAAATAAAAAACTATGTAATATTTCGATTGTAGGAACATATTTCCTCTGCAATAAAAGAGCCACTGATAGAATACGCATGAGGACAAATTGAAAAAAAAAATAATAAGATAAAAAATTTGTGAGAAAGAAGATTTGCTAAAGTCGCTAGACTTACCTCAAGCAGCATTGGAAATAAAAAGGTAAGTTCATAACTTTAAAAAAAGATCGCTCTCTTTACCCAAAATTATATAAAAAATTCCAATTTTACTTAATTTCATCTTTTACTTCATGTCCAATGTCGGAAATGTATGTACAATAACATGAAATGGTTATTTACTAAAATGCAGCTTTCAATTCTGACTGTAAACTTGTTTAAATCAGCTTACTCCTATAAGGTCTTTATTAAAGCGGGATTGAGGCTAAAAGGTCTCTTCTTCCATATAACCTGTCTAACTTCTCGCTATGTGTCATATCCGAAATAATGCAACTAGTGTTAATAGTTAGTTTCCTTGTGGGCAGTTTACAGTGACAACCACCTCGTTAGCAAAACCTTAGAAGGACATTACGATCCTAACGAGACGCACTTGCAAACAAGAAAATAAGAGAAAAGACTGGGGTAAACGACTTGTGCTAATTTTCACACTCACGGTGTGAAAAAATGGAATTCAATAAGTTGAACAAACCCTTGAGATACATCTGCATACATCCCAGAATTTGAGGAAGGAGATTTCTCAATGAATAACTATCAATGTTATATTAACCGGCAAATATAAGAAATGTTAAGCAAATATACGCTTTCAAATATTATAAATACAAACTTCCAAAACAGCAATTTCCACAGGTATCATTTAAGGAAAAATATAACAGCATCTGAGGAAAAATATAAATAGATAACAGCCAATAAAAGTTTTGTGCTACAATAGCAAAATATACAACTTTGTCTTGTACAATACCTTCATTTGTTATTAAAAATAGATGAATTTAATTGCTAAGTAAACCTTCGAAGACTTTTTCCAATTTAATTTATTTATCCAGAATTTCAAAAAAACGTTCTTATCCTCGAATATTAGAACATTATGTAAATACATCGTCATTACAAACCCGCAAACCCATCATTCGGGTAAACCCAGCATTCGGGTATTATAATACACCACATTCGAGTCTTGAATGCTTAAGTAATGTTTTTTACATTTAAAATATTATTATGCCATTTATTCGATATACACTACTGAGAAGTTTATTGCTTACTGTGGAAAGGTATGATCCTAACTTCTCCTACAAAATCACATCTAATACATTTGTTAAATTTGCTGTAATCTAAGTTAACAGTATCTCATTCAGGATGAATTAACATTTCTTACTTTAACACACGGCTATCAAATACCGAAGCACCCATGGATAGTAAAAAAGGACACCAAGTAGCCCATTGGGGCTCCAGGATAGCCAACTGGGCAACGCGTACGACTTTGGCGAAATCGGTTCCGGGTTCGATTCCCGGTCGGGGTCTACGTGCAAAATGACCTCAGCTGTCGAAGCACTTTCAACAATACTACAACTACTACTAGTAGTCCATTGCACATAGCTAGGGAACTTAAGCAAAGTAAAACATACATTCGCGAATTCTAAGATTCGCGAGATTATTGGCAAAGCGTCCCTAGCGAAATGGTATTGGTATGCTGGCAGAAACAGGGAACAGAATCTGAGTGAACGTAGTAATTCCTTAAAATCAACGAAAATTCGAATATGTACTCCACTGGCACATGGCGTATAACCAGATTCAGGGATATGAACAGGATTTTCCACGTGGGTAAGGTTGGAGACAGGAAGTAAACACTGCATTGCCTACAATCCAAGGGAAGGAATACTTCCCCAAATATCTATGGAAAACATATACTAATTTATTTTAACATGTGTACCCTGCGGATCTCCAAGGGAGTTTGCATGGCATAATTGCATCTCGCGTGCTTTCGAGACCCCCTGATGATGGAGGTATAGTCTCTGAAATGTACATTAGGACTTCCCGGTAATCCGGAGCTTCCAGTTTGTCTTTTAACGCGAGTTCCGCCTGCCGAAATACGGCTCACGGAGTGCTTTTAAAACTCTAACTTTCGTTTATTGTTGGCTATGTTCTAATGGGTGGGGGGTTTAAACCCCAAGAACCTCCCCCTTGGCTACGTTTCTCCCCAGATGATTGGTGAAGGTACATAAAGGATAAGTATATAACACGTTCATCATTCTACGGGAAAACTTGACGTTCCGAATTAATAGGGAAAAATTCGCGATTTTTTCGCCTCAATTTAAACTTACACAAAGGTCACGCCCAGACGACGGAGCCCACCCCACTCCCTGTATCGCGTTCGATAATAAATGAAGAAAGAGGAGAAACAAAAGAGTGAGGCGTCGTTAGCGAAGGTCCTCTCGTTCGCCGTGACGAGATGTTTAGAGAGAAGAGCGAGACAGCGGCCGTTGAACTCTCTTCTGTGGCAACCGGCGACACTCTGCAGAAAGGTTTTCTCCGGAGAGCAATTAGCACTCTCCGTACACCAATGAACTGAAAATCAAACATGTATCCGGAAGCGATTACGCAAAACAAACTGCGAGTTTTAAACTGAAGGATTTTGGACCTTTTGATTCGCCAATCAACATCCCGGACATTTTTTTGCGAATTTGAGGGAATTTTTTCAGGCTGACCTTTTCAGGCTCATTTCTGGTAACTGTGGTAACGAATGTTTCATTGTTTACATGTGTTTACCTTATCCTCCCTAGAAGAACGGTTGGGGTGCTCTGAGCGCACAAACATCCGTTTTAATTCTGGCTAATTTTTGCTCAACATTTCTCCATACGTTGGGTCGTCAACTTTGAGTGCCCCCCAATCGACTTTCAGGACGCCATATATCTTCAGAGTCCTTCAAAGTCTTTTTTATATATTTTCTCCTTGTATTGCTCGTTATAATGATATGATGGGACAACACTGTGCAGTCTGCTATTTAGTAAATAAAAATCATAAATTACTGATTTATAATCTTTCTTAGCAACCATGACCCACCTCCGTATTCTTAGTAATTTTCTCTTCGCCATAATAAAATAAACAAAGGGGAAACTATGGCTCTACACTTAATAGTTTTTACTTTTTGGTATCCTCATCAGGGTGGTCCTTATTCATAAATGAAAATAAATTATGAATTCTCACTGCGCGTCCCATAAATTTATTCCAGATGTATACTACACAATAAATTGAGTAAAATATTTTAGTAATCGGATAAAGGAAAAACGTGCCGAATCGCACTTAAAGTTTACATATTTCAATATTTTGGTCCGTTTATCGGTTGTCAATGGTGAAGGCGTTCCCATCCTTTGATTCTTTTCATACTTTTACCAATACATTAATAAATATTTACTAAGTTTTTCCTAACTTACTGATAAAATTTGCCCAGTGGTTCCAGAGATTCGGGCCGGACAGTGAACGCGCCGTGAAAGTCGTGCATTATTAGTGACATGAATTTAGTATTGATATCAATTTTTACTGCCCCTCTACCGCCAACTTTTATCAGAAAAATGTTCACTAGTATCGAATCTGGGACTCGGGTGATGAACGTACAGCCAATCAGGACAAGTAGGACCGACATGTATAGGTTTATATTTAGACTTACTCTACTAATGAAACTAAAAATTTAATTAAATTGGGTATAGCCAAGTGGGCAACGCGTTTGAGTTCGGTGAAATCGATCCCGGGTTTGACCCCCGGTGTGAGCTTACGTACGAAATGACCACAGCTGTTGAAGCAGTATTACCACAATACTACTTCACTTTCATCGTCATTTCATTTAACGAACTGAACTTATATGTGGATAGAGGAAAGGTTGTCTTTTCACCTTCCACGGAAAAGACTTGAGGCCGAATAACGAGGAAAAACAGAACTATCTGGCGGTAGTTTGTGCCACTAGGTGGAGGCGACTCGATTTGCTCACAAAACCATTCCCAAACAATGAGGAACAGATTCGGAATGGTAGTTCATTGGTTAGAATACATGCCCGGAAAGTAGGAGACCGTGTTTCGAGTCCCAGTCATGTCGCTATTTTTCATACCTGTTATTCCTTGGAACTTATAATTGTCAGATTTAACACAAAAACTAATTAATCTGTAAGCAACATTTTAAAGAATCCATATATTAGCATAAAACAGTGTTACATTTGCAGTGGTTCCCAATATATATAACATTAATCCTTTTCAATTCAGGCGTTATAAGTGCTATTTCCTTATAGGAGTGGAATATATGCGGATAGAATCTCGAAAAATTCCCGTTTCCGTGACTGACGCACTCCAGATTTCGAGGAAATTCTCTTTCTGATTAGCGCCTCCACTCAAAAACAATGACCGATTGTTTCCCTTCGAAGGAGTGATGTATTTGAATTCATTTATCCCTTTTCCCCGTTGGATTTCAGAACATAATGATAGAGATGTGAGGGCGTTTTTCATTCCCCACTATCGTAACTTATTTACGAAAACAATTTCGACTAACAGGGAAAATATTTCCTAATGTGAGAAACGATTAGACACCTCGGAATGTATACAGAATCACTGCGTAGGGGAATTCGCTAACGAATTTTTTGTAAAAGTTGAATTCTGTGTAATTGCTCGGAACATGTTTGACTTCAGTGACACTTTTCCAAATAAGGAACAATTTATGAAACACTCTATTTAAGATTAAGAATTTTAATATCAACTAATCTACCGATTATGATCGAAAAGTTCTCAGGTTGCAGTAGAACGCATTACACCCAAATCAGGGCGAATTTGAAAGTAAAAGTTATACTTTAACATTAAAACCATAGTTTTATCACCATCTATGGTGATAACTGTGAAAATAAGATCTGCCATCTATTACCTGAGCATTCCTAAAATACCTCTTAGTACCTAACTTTCCTAGTGCTGGTTAGCGTGCCAGCATTCCAATTCGGATTTTTCTGGTTAGGAAATGGTTGTAGTGCTTGTATTCTAAAATGTATTGTATTTTATAATGGATATAATTGGGATTATCTTCCTATTTCCATTAAATAAGTCATCATCATCGTCATCATCATTATTATTATTATCAACATCATCATTGTTGTGATTGTTGTTATGATTTATGTTGGTATTGTTGTTATTTTTGTTGTCATTATTCTTGTCATTATTATTATTAACAGTAGTATGTTTCCTGGAAACAAGCCCGAGGTCTAAGCAGTATGAGTGAAGTAACTAAGTTTTCACTCATTTCCTATTGTATACCTCAGGCAATATGTGACCTTTTGTAGTTCCACAAGCCCTCTTCACATAATTGCAGTTATTTTAAAATCCGATATCAATGAAAATACCACATAGAATTTGCAAATGCAAATTCCGTAGCAGTTCACTAAAGCAGACCAAAAAAACCATGATTACAAACAACATTGCATGATACCTAATACAATGCAAAATTTCATACAATTATAAAAGATAACAAAATCCAATCCTTTGCGCGCAGGATTGCATCGGATAAGAGTAACTTTTGTGATATTCATACATAAATTAATTGCAAATGTCAAAACTGACGTCATTTTTGCTCATAACGAATATTCTTCGCGTGGCTCTCTTTTAATTCAACCAGATAATTTAGCTAACTAAACTGCTCATGTTTTATTATGTGTTGACGCAAAGTAAATGAAAGCGGGCACCAGTCATCAAGGAGGTTTTTTCGAACCCTCATATTCGTTCATGGCATTCATATATAGACGCGTATTCAAGATACGTAAGACATTTATATAGACGTATATATAGACGTTTGAAGACAAACATAGATGCAAATACTCACTCCTATCTATCGCAAATTATATTTAATTCCTTCGAATCCATAATTATCACTTCGTTCCCGATTAATTACGTAGAATTTCAACTTCGTCCTCATGAAAAACCTCCTTACCGAGCATTTCCCTCCATTCAACAATGCGCGGCGGAATCCAGCTGCGCCAACTGAGGATTGTTGAGCCTCATTGTTGGACTGTTTATAGAAACGCGTCGCCATTGTCGCGCTGTTTATAAAAACACAGGCTTACAAACCGATTATTACGTCGGGGAAGGAATTTTACGATGTTTTCCGAAGCGCAGGAACAACTCTCGAGATCTCGTAACAAAAGAAAATCGCAGCATATGTTAATGAACTTCCTCGACGCTCGTCTGTCCTCATTTTTGCGGAATGCATGAATAAATCCGATCGGAATAAAAACTTTCCAGTTTTCCGCGAGCGGTCTCTCGGACTAATAAATGCCGGGCTTAATAATTGATCCCTCGCTCCGTCCGACTAATCCTACTTATTTTGCCTCCACTTTCCCATCACACCGATGACCTGCTCTCCAGCTCCACTCAAACACAGAAAGCAATTCCTGCGCTGTTCCTATTAACCATTTCCCATCCCTTCCACGGTTTGCATGTATGCATTCGCCATTATTTCCTCGCTAAGTCCTTTCCCGCACAATTCAAAATAATTACGGAATTTTTGCAATGATTTTAGCAACGCTTTTGCAATGATTTAAATACTGTCCTACCGTTCGTAAATTAATAATTCACCACCGATCCACGTCTACATAAACACCCTGCAATCCGTCTTTCGGTGTGTGGCAAGGGGTGTGAACAGCAAGCGTTCGAGTAACTTCTTTAGCTTACAGTGATCGCGTATCGTTCGCGGAAAGATTGAGTTCCTAAAACGACTTGTCCTCTCATCTTTTTCTCTTATTTTACGCTTGGATCAGCAGAAGTAGCAGAAAGGGGTCGCATAACAACGATTACGTCTTCCGTAAATGTATTAAACGTTGTGCTATTCTTATGTATTACGTTATGTATGTACTATGTTGTGTATTTCGTTTTAGTATTATTAAGTGTTATGTTTTGGTATTTTAAAGAAATGGGAATTTTAAAGAAAATTGGGTTGGACTGGAAAGATAGGCGTTTGGTGCAATATTTGTACTTAAATCAAACAGCGCGAGTTAGAATAACTGAGGGGGAGTCGGGATGGGCAGAGTTAGGGAGAGGGGTAAGACAAGGATGCCCATTATCACCATCGCTTTTTAATATATATGCAGAGGAAATGGTGAATGAAGCTTGGGAAGAAATAAGCAAGGGAGTGATAGTTGGAGGGAAAGTAGTAAAGTCAGTAAGATATGCAGACGATAAAGCTATTGTGTGCGATTCCGAAAGGGGTTTACAAATACTAGTAAATGCACTAAACGATAAGGCAAGGGAATATGGAATGAAAATTAACGTAAGTAAAACTAAGGTAATGAGATTCACTAAGGGAAAGAAGGCTAAATTAACGATCAGGGTCGATGGGGAAAAACTAGAGCAGGTGGACAAATTCTCGTACTTGGGTAGTGTTCTATCTTGGGATGGGAGGTGTGGAGATGAGGTTCGAAAAAGAGTAGCATTGGCCAAGGAAGCTTTTATGAAGCGAAGGGAATTAATGACAAAGGGTCTCGATAAAGGAATCAGGAAAAGATTGGTAAAATCCTTGATATGGAGTGTTTTGCTATATGGGTGTGAAACGTGGACCTTACGAAAAGAGGACATCAAAAGATTGGAGGCATTTGAGATGTGGGTGTGGCGTAGAATGGAGAAGGTGAGCTGGGTGGATAGAAAAACAAACATAGAGGTGCTAGAAATGGTTGGGGAGGAAAGGGTTTTAATTGAAGTAATTAAGCGCCGACAAAAGAAATGGGTGGGGCAAATATTAAGAGGAGAGGGATTACTGAAGAATTTAATAGAGGGTAGAATGCAAGGGAAAAGACAGAGGGGAAGGCAGAGGCAAAAGATGTTGAATGACATGAAGGATGGGGTGAGTTACCATGTAACGAAAGAAAAGGCTATGAATGGGGAATATTAGGGCACATGGACCTACCGAAAGGTAGAACACTTAAGTATGTTTTGGTATAGCTATGATTGCTGCGATACATTGAAATTTGACAATTTCTAGCTGTTTTCGAATCCTATTAAATAAATAAACGTGAGGATTTTTGAAGGAAATTTTCGCAGAGGCAAAAATGCGAATCCGAATAATTATAATTTAAAACCGCATATCTTTCATTACAAAGGAGCGGAAAATAGTGTGCAAAATACATCTAAAATTGTGAATTTTCATGATTTGCTACTTTACACGGCAAGTTTAAAATATACATTTATATTCTCAGCTGGTAATATATGCAAATAACAAACACACTAAAATAATTGCGATAATAACTCACGCGGAATGAATGTCTGTTTCACTGTTTTTGTGTATTTGTTCTGAAATTAATGAGTAATTTTTAATTTATGGAGTTGAAAAAACAAGTGAAAAAGTTTACATGACGAGTACGAGCAATACCAAGCCAGCGTCGCGTGAAACTAAATAATTGAATAAAATGCATCCTTACGTATCGATAAAATTGTTTCACACTACTCATAGCAAATTTATGTGTATATATCCTTCGTTTAGAATGCAATTTTAGCTCGCATAGGGCAGAAAGTTGAATCAACGTCTATTTAATCTAACATCAACAACTTAATTCAGATGAAATTTAATCCCAATGTCCACAGAGTCTTTGAATCCGCAAAGACTAGGGTTAATTGCACGAATAGGCGTGCATCTATGAAACTTCCCAAGGGTAAAAAGACACGAAAAAAGTCTCATGGGACCGGGACTCGAACCCGGGTCATCCAATTTCCGGTTGGTTGCTCTATCCATTGATCTATCCTTGCCTAAGAGGCCCCCGAGCATCCACAAGGTATATCTGTAAGTTATGTCCGGAAACATTAATGAATAGAGCAACAAATCGAAAATTGGGAGACCCGGGTTCGAGTCCCGGTCCTATCAGACTTTTTCATTCAAGTTTCTCCTTGGAAAATCCTGGAATATTTAAAATTCAATGCATTTCTACGTAATCAATTTCACTTGAAGTGTAAAGAGCCAAAGTCATACCATTTAATACGGTAGTATTAAAAATTTTCATTCCAACGGATTAAATATCCCGGAACCGTTAATTCCTTCACCTACAGCACCGATCTTCATTTACATCGGAACACTGCGAGCCGTATATCTGCGTGCGACTTGGAGTATTAATATCAATGGATCGACGCATTCCTTATTTTATTTATGTACATTACTTACTTTGACATTTGAATTATTAATTTCGTATATATTTTAATAATGAAAATGAAATAAGATTGATTCCTGATTGAAAATATCGTCGGTTGATAAGCAATCCTAACTGTCGATCTCCTTTCCTCTGACGTTTCCTAACCTGTGTAAAATAATATTTTCGTTACCCGCGCTGTTTCATCATAGCAATTTTTAGTGAAACATTTCCCCTCTAATGCACCTTCCAAAGTTCGCCGGTGCGGAATTCCTCTATAGAATCCCACATCTTTTAATCTTCTGAGCTGAGTCTAACTGGCTAATCGATGACGATCCATGATAAATATATATAAATAATAGATTGTTTGTGAAATCCAGTCATTGACTTAGGCGGGTCTACCTCAATTGTTCGATACCAGATAGACCAAGTTTCACTATGCAACCACGTTCTCAGGGGTATCCAATCGAGTGTCAAAAAATTGGCATATTTTTCGCTCGTTTGTCCATATCTTGAGTAGTTTTGCACAATATGGAATCCACACGAGAAGGGTCTAATCTTGGAGCTAGAGCGTGTACAACGCAGAGCGGCTGGTTTCGTTAAGGGAGATTATAATTTCGATAGCAGTGTATCAGAAATTATCAAAACCCTAGGCTGGGAGTACCTTAAGGATAGTATAGGTTTATTTTATTCCAGAAATTCTTGAGTACTGATATTCACGACGAAATACGCGAATTCGATGAGCGTGATTTTCGAGAACACTTGAGAAGGTGATTCCGCGTGACTATAGCGAGAACGCATAGCTATTACTAGTCTCTTTTAACTAATAGCATTAGGAATACCAATCAGGTAGCTTATTTGTAGGTTCGGTGTTTTCACACCCCTTGCCATACTCCATATGGCGGCTTGTGGGGCTTTTATGTAAATGTTAAGCCTGGCTTAACCGATTTCATCAATTTTGTCGTAAACATAGAGATAAAAAGCCAGTTTCAGTCAAATAGTTCAATAATATCTATCAATGAATGATAATAGAAAGTTTTCATTAAATATATTGAGCTAATGAATGACAAAGAAACGTCAAGACAGAAATATCAAATTTCTTGGAAAACATATATGTAAATAAATATTTATTACCGAGTTATCATTTCTTTTGAAGCTTCTCACGACACTTAGTTTCATCAATCATTTGAAGAATGCGCTCTAGTCATATAAATGGAGTTTTTCGCTCTTATCACACGTATGCTGATCGATTTAAATACTCCGGACGCGGCTTCTCACAGTAGCGCTTCCAGTAGCTCTATCTCGGGAAAAATAATGACGAAATGTCCGATCCAGGGAGGTCTGCTCGTTAAAAATCCCTCGACTAATCGTCAGCATTCAAACTATGTGCGTCATACGTAAGTTTGTGGAATGTTATGCATGTATGGCACCTTTCAGGAAGTGCCTTGAGAAATAAGCGATTGCTCAGAAGGCATTTCAAAGATAACGGAGGACTTTGAACTCGGAATGGATGCAAAGTAGAGCCACAGAGAGATGCCTATGCTGACCACCACTGCGCCGGATGGCTTTCATTACATCTACGTTTGAAAGGTCGTCCACCCTGGAGTAGTGTATGCGTAAAGGGTGAGAATATGGTTTTCAAGCATAAATCTCACCCTTCAGCAGGAGGAGAATCAATAAGTTTTCAAGTTTACCGAGATCGCTATTTTCAGTTTTTTAGACTTGAAATATGCTTGTAAAGATATTTCCCAAATCATTATATCGTAATGACAACAATTATTCGGTCGGTACTACTTTAAAGCACTCGAATTTCTATAACCAGGATTATTTTTCGATTTCTTCGACTTTTTTACTCTATACACAAAAGACTCACCCCCTGCCACACGCCGAAAAGCGACTTGCAAGGCATTAATGTAGATGTAGGTGTAAACAATTGATTTGCAAGTAGAACACAGAAGCAAAAATGGAACCCTCGATTTTTAATTGTGACAACGATTTTATCGTATCCTAGCAATAATTACGAAAATTTCGTATCACTGGTTATTTAAAGCAGATGGTAATTAAAACATATCGCTCACGATAGTAAAATCACCCCATAGTCTTTATTTTTTTTGTTTTTGGGACATTTTTTGCTTTTACGCAATATTGAATATTGTTGGAAACTGAAAAAATATTGAGAAAATAAACATACAAACCCTAGCAACGCGCTAAACAAATGACAAATAACAACTATATATTCGAGTGGCGGAAGTGATGAGTAATATAAATTTAGGAAAATATCTCAAATGTTAAATTTTGTGCTATCATTGTTTATATTCATCTATATTTATTTTCTTTCGTTTACTAACATAATACTAGATTAGATCAAGTAAAGCTTTCCTTGAGGAATGTTGATATCGCCATAGTATCCCCAACTATCAAAACATTAATAAACTAATATAAACATAGATGCTGAAAAAAGAGTATTTAAATTAAGAATTTAATTATAAATCTTGAACACTTTGCGAAAATATTTTACTTTACAAAAATTTTTGCAAATGACGTGTGAAATAAGCAAAACTTTTATTATAGTAAATATAATTAGGAAGTATTAACATTACACCACCGAATCAAGCAGTTTTCTGTGAGATATTCTACCAATGAAAATTCGGAATCATTATTATTCTTACATATAACTTATTTCTAGTCAAACTATTCCATAGAAGAATGGTTATCGTGATTTTCGTATGAAATTCGAAGTACCTTTATGATTATTCTAAAGGAATAAACTGGTGTTGAAAATTTCGTTGCCATGGAATCAGAAACATTTATTGCCTGACGGGATTTTACTGATTCCGGCATACTGAAGTTTGCTGTAGAAAAAAATTTTTGTACAAACAAAAACAATATTTTTTGTTAACATGTACCCATCAGAATCACTGTCTGCGATAAATATTTATGCACATATCGATAAAATTGAGAGAAAGAACGTAAGAATTTTGACTCAACACAAAGAGAATCATAAATAAATTGTAATCAGGAATTGCAGCAAACGCCGTTAATATCAGTCGAAGCCTGTGTGTGTAAGCAGCCTGACAAGATGCAGCGCTATTTATTTTCTGAGTTCATTGTGAGATACTTATATATCTATTGAGTATATACTAACATATTTATTGAAAGATAAAATCCACTCCTCCAGATCAGTTGCCAAAATCTAACCAAACCCAGCAAAGGTAATTTTCATAAGTGTGGGAGATATGATGAGGCTGATGCGTATTAAATCAATGAACAAAATCTCTTTAGTGTAAAATTTGACTTTTTAATTGCCATGCCATAAAAAAGATAGCACTTGAGGGGAGATGAATCAAATTCGTCAATAGGAAAGTCGTTGCTTATCTTCATCGGACAATGTTCTGAAATTAGCGGCTTAATTCCGTGAAGATTGCCAGAAATTGCTTCAGATTCATCCGATTTTTCCTTTATGGCTATCATTAAGCCTCAATCAGCTCGCGTCAGAGATTCACTCCTTATCTAACGTCGAATTCTGAAGGAAGTGTAATGATTATAAATGTATAGAATTACGGCGCATTAAAATTTCTTGGGAAACTGATACCTACTAATTACCTTAACGGGCCGTTATCTTAAGATAACGTATAATGACCAATTATTAAATTACTTTAAGGGAAAATATAAGTTTTGAAATGACGTTATACTTTCCATTTCTCCAAATCGTAATTTTATCAGCCTCAGATGTCTTCGCAATCGGATTCCTCCTTCATGTCACACACCTATAAGCACATTTTCAAATTCCAGGCTAATCTTTAAAACGTAGGAATGATTCCGAACATATTTCACGCCTCGGTTTCGAAATATAATTTCAGATAACTGATATCCTCTTTCTTGGATTATATCCGATTCATTTGCTAATGATTTTACATGAATTTCTTGCAAGTGTGGAGTTAATACCTTTAGTTAGATGAGTAACTGCTCATTCATTTCAAATAAAACATTTTCTACTAAAATGTACGATAAATACTATACTGATTAAAAGGAAATTACACTTGTTAATCTTAATTGGAAGGTATTTCATTTAAAACGCTATTGGCATATATACATTAAGTTAATACAATCACAAATTAAACTCGAAATTCAAAAGCATTAATCATATTATTAGGGGTATGTATCCCCTATTGTCGTGTCTAAAATATATGCATAAAAATTTTTATCAAATTTTTTTTCGAATATAGTCTAAATCTAGAAACGTGGTATTTTGATTGAATATTATTCTATTCTACATCAGAATTGAATATCCTAATTCTGAATGAAGAAAAAAACGGTAGACAGGTACCTAAGGAGACGGTATCTAAGGAATGGTATCCAAGAAACAACGGTAGTTTTCGTGCAAGACAAACTTCTTGTTTCAATTAAGCTAAGCAATCCTATAAACTGTTTACGTAGGGCTAGAAGTGTTATTTCATACTATGCAACTGTTTCTCTGTGCATACATTTCGTAAACTAATCCTTTGGAGAAACAACAATTTTCAAAATAAATAAATCAATAATTTGCTTGAGAGTCTATGAATTATGCACTGTGTGAATCGTTAACATGTTCCTTAATTGTTTACTGCAGAATCATTGACTATTTTTCTTATTTTAATACGCGTTGAACTTTGAAAATCGCCCTCAAACGATACCTAAGAAAGGTTGACTAAATAATAAAGACTTTCTCAAATAAGCGCACCAATTGGATAATGATTTCCTTGTGCGCATCAATTCCCTCGCATTCAAATGAAAATTCCAATAATATTGTCCCCTTTTCTTGTACACAAATCCCAATCGAATATGTTTCATCCGAACCCGTGTGTTACGAAAATCCGTTTCCGCCGGACACGTGGATATTCCATCGAATATTGCTTTGGGAATAAACAGGTCGAAATCGAGATTATTTACACGCTACAGATCGTCAGCTTGTCAGCGGAGTAAATTAATATTCCTTTGGGGACGTTTGACCGAAATTACTAACAAAATAACCTTTCTCAGGGAAGCCTCGGTTTTTTTCGTCGAGTGCCAAATACAAAAAAAAAAAATCACTCAAACTTTCCTCCCCTTCTCCTCGTTAATTAATTTAAGTTTCTCTATCAAAACGTATACAATTTCCCATTCGACTTCCAACGGCGCTCGAATGAATAAATCTCTTGTGGTGCATAATGAGCTTCCAGTGCGTCACGCTCCAATTCGCCGAATAAATCGATTACAATCACCAAAATAAATCTGTCAAATGAAACCCACCCGAATTTTAATCTAATTGAATCACCGAGCGCGGATTTCGTTAAATGTTTAACGTTTCCATAATAAGATTACGTCGTCGACAACGTTTCCGTAGCAACGCCGTTGCCATTGTTGTTTCCATTGTTGTTTCCCTGTATGAATTCAGGGGATGAAATTTTTAAATTAAGCCTCGAGATCGACTAAAAATTTACCTCCAGTTCCCATTATTTTTTGTAGTCGGCGCTGTTATTTCCTTTCATTTTGTCATCATATATCAATGTTTATATTCGCGTGTCGCCAAAGGGATGACGTTGCATATACGGGTGTGGGGAACGCAGGGCAGCGGTGACTGCGGTTTAAATTTCATAACTCTTTACAAAGCCGCCGATAAAATGCATAAACAAAAATGCGCTCATATATTTACGTTTCATGGCAAAGCAAAGGATTTTGCAGCGGGAATGAACGTCCGAAAAACATGTCCACAACAAGTTAAACTAATTAAAATATTTATTGACGAGTTTGAAAAGTTAACAGTCGCCACTGAGAGCGGATGCAACATTAATTTATAGGTACGTTATTAATTTAACAACCAATGCAGTATGATTATTAAAGAAGGAGGAGATTTCGCTATTTACCCTTTGTTTGTACTGAAGATAATCAAATGCAATTTTATAAGAAGCTGAGGCAGACACAAGATTTATATATGGGGGGATCCGAGAGGATTGAGATAACGAAATTATGCCTACCTTACAGGGGCCTGTATAATCATGCACGCTACATGCTACGAGATATGTAGAAAATTCCTACAAAAGAATCAACTGGATAGAAAACGAAGATATTTACACGGTTGTTTGGCAAGGAATTGATCTTTGTGAGATTGGGAAACAAGATTGTGATATCTTTCATGAAGATTTAAACGCATTTGTGAGGGGGGGTTAACCCTGAAAGCCTCCCCTCTCTGCGCCACTGCTAAGGAGGATTTTAAGAATTGGGAGGGAACTGATTGATTTACTTACTTTTATTAATGTGTTTATTTCCCAATGTCTCCATAAATACCTATTCTCTAGACGATTAAAGCATTATTATTAGAATACAAAGTATGTTTCTCCAGCAACCTATGATTCGAAAATTTAGTTCATCTTCAGGCTCTGGAATAAGAAGCTAAGGAAAAAAAAGCTTCCTTTCTCCTCTCTTTCTCTCCAGCATATGCTTTTTGCTCCTTATTCCAGTTCCTGACGATGAACAAAACCTCCCAACCATTGGTCGCTAAAGAAATACATTTTGTGGGAAAGTTTAATTGGCGTATACGTGGTGTGATAAAAAAAACGGAATTTTCAAACTTCCCGGGCTGTATAATTCCAATTGTCAACTTTTTTCTGTGTGTTGGTATACATGTCCGTAACGTACATTGTTAAGGGCAGCCATTTTGAAAGCTTAGTCTATTGTTGGCAGTCAGAAAGGTTACACGTGTTTAACTGCGACCGGCGATGGGAATATTTATTCAGAATTAAATAAAAATGGCTGCCCTTAACAACGTACCTTAGGGACACGTGTACCAATACACAGAAAAAAAAGTTGACGATTGGAATTATACAGACCGGGAAATAAAAAAAATCCGCTTTTTTTATCATACCACGTTTTTATAATTGGATATCATGGAATTCCACCAAGTATAAGTATAGAAAATTAATGACATTAAATATAACATACCTTGCTTTGTGGGGTGGATAAGTTTGACTCACATTTCAGACACAAATATTGCATGATTTGGCATAATTTTGAACAAAATACGGAGTGGCGTGGACGGGTACTATCAGTGAAAGAGTTCTTTTGAATGCTAATTCGACGAAATCCAAGACGGAGGAGGCAACAATGCAAATGTAACTTTCACTATACGTTTCTATTGTTGTTGCAGGTACAAGATCCGGGTTTACGATAACAATGCGGTAAAAATGGTAGGTTGCACGGGGCAACAATAATAGATTAATTCCATCTTCATTGTTTGACAGATAAACGGCGAGTTCAGGCACATGTGAGCCTCTCTTTTACCCCTCCTCGTATGTACATATAAAGTTAAAATACAAAATAAAAGAAAGGGTAGAGTGTGGGTAAAAATCTTCGCAACTTAAGATGTGACAAAGAAAAAACCCACGTTGCGGGAAAACACCCATCGGAGAAGGGGGTTGAAATAACGCGAAAGAAGCAGAAAAATATGAAAGGCATATACCTGGCGAATGCGTCGAAAAGATAGAAATAAAGGAAAGGCGATAATCTGCAGAAACAAAAGACTGCGTAAGATAGGATTTATGGATCATCTCAAGCTGGAAAGAGAAGAACAAGGATAGAAAGGTGAATCTTGAATTATAGAGGCAATTAGCTGGCTCACTCACGAAGGAAAAGCTTGATTGGTAAGTATGCATGCGTGTACATTATGAGATGCTAATTTATTTACAGGGAATTCTGGGAAGAGAGAGGGGCTTGAGTTACTAACACGAGGATTGCAATAGCGAGGCACTCGAAAGAGATGAAAGAAACAGATGACGGAGGACTGACCCTATCTAAATTTTTAGAATTACTATTAGTCGACTGAATATTTACATCCTCCTCTCAGTAACGGGTATTCACAGCGGTGTTGCGATGCGTTATTTATAACAAAAATTGGTTATTGTAATTTTATGGAGATGTAAGTTTTCTAAAGCTGCTTGAAATCACTCCAATTGGGATTGCCCGCATTGCAAAATCATCATTTCTGAGTCTTATATGTATGTTATGTATGTAGAATGGAATTCTTTGTTCAAATTGCCTCACGTGTGGGTGGTAATTTGGGTATGTTTTTGCAATTTTTTCACACTCCATCTTCCCGGTTTTTGTCTTTTTTTTCCAGTGAAATTCCTTTTTTGTGTTAAATCTTAGGAAAGTGTTTTAATACTCCTTATATTGATGAAAGTCCCCATATGTTTAAAAGACGATTGTTGAATGTTTATCGAAATAGCAATGTATAACAGTATTGTAGGAAAGGCTGTGACCAAGCGTGTAAATTGTAATTAAACATAAAACTGTGATGTGATTGCAACAAGATCAAGTATGTCTGTTACTTGTTGTATTGGATTTTTCGAAAATATTTCTTCCAAATTCTATCGTTTCCGAAAATATTATTAAGATTGTAATAGTTTAACATCCAAGCAAATATTTACCTCGTTATGTAGCCGAAATTATTTATTTTAAATGTAATGTAGACGTGATTGGAATACTTTAGACTCCTTGAATAAAAATACTACAAATAATACTAGTTAATAGGCAAATTCGTGTATACTTACGCTTTATTAAGTTTCCAAGTATCAACCAGCAACAGAAACCATTGTAAGACGAAATTATGCATTTAACTAATCAAGTACTTTCCTCTAATAATTATATCCAAATCTTTATAACTGTGAATATGAAACTCCATGATTGAAATTATTTTAGTGGTATTGTTTTAGTATTGATAAGTATTATCATTTGGTATTGCTATGATTGTCATGAATCAATGTAATTGGCCATTTCTGGATGTTTTTGAAACTTACTGAATAAATAAATGTAAAGAATAAATGCCAATAAACTACAAACTGCAACAATAAATAACACATAATCATATTTACGAAGTGAATATATAAATGTCGATCGGAAACAATGCCAAGGTCAAAATTACAGATCATTGTTGCTCTGTTGTGTACTTGTAAACGATTGTTGTATACACGTATTGAAACATAATCAAATTTGATTCGAAAATCCAATATCGACTACACGAATAAGTTAAACTTCTGTTTCGATAAATAATTATCTAGCGTGAATCTAAATGCAGTAGTTCGAGATGAAATCGTTAGATGTCGAATATTTTACTCCGCAAGAGAAATCAAATTCTAATTGAAGATAAACACGATATCGTAGAATAGATTAAACAAAACATCGCAAACACAAAAGGAGACCATTTACCATCCGCTGAGGAAAATCCGGATGTTTTACAATGAAAATGCCGTCTGTGTCGCGGAATAACTGATTTCAACGTTTGAAATCATACATCGATAAATCCACGGGAGGTTTACAGATAGTCAGTTCAATGATAAAGGTTTTTATCAGAGGATTCAACATTAGTTACATTGGAGGTTTTCTTTTCTAAAAACGTTGACAGTAACATATTATGCATAGTTTGCGCATGAAGTATTACATACAAGAATTAAAGAGAATACAAGAATTACTAGTAACACAACACGACATTACTAGTAACGTTTATTTATTTACGAAATCAGTTCAACATCACTCATACCTCACTAGCTTTCATATTTTCACTGCTGGACAAGATTGAGGATAAATTAAGTCTTCTATCATCTAATGTAATACATTCTAAATATATCATACAACCAATTAAAACGTAATGAATTAAATTGCCATTAACTCTATTTTTATGATTAACATCCGACGTCCATTCTTATCGCAAGCATGTCAAATAGTACAGGCAGAGTCACTTACACGCTAGGAACATAAGTACTGTCAGAGACTAAGGGAATTTTATAATCACTTTGTAATTTTAAAAGTTCCGTTGAGCTTTCAATCAGTTTTGCGAGTGAACTTGTCTTAAGAATTACTTGTACATTTGTTTGTTTCATGAAACAATGCAAGAATACAAGCAAACATTTCTACAAAGAACGCAAAAATGCACTATAATCAACTATACATTCATCAAAACTACAATCTACCAATTTCGTACTATTATCAAATGTGTGGATAAAAATGTGCAAGTATTTAAAAGAACTCGTGTTCAAAAGAATTCCCCGTAGATCTGGACCAACCTCGACCGATTTCGGCTGCGGATCGCATATATAATGAATACCAAATCAAATAACCATTTTCAACCTAAATCCACGTCTCGGAAATATTATTCTCTCGATCTCATTCTTATTCCTTCAAATTCGGCGAAACTCGCCCGCCCTGCGATCTCTTCGGAGTGCATTAATCTCGTTTTCACGGGACGTTCGGAAGGAAATTAATCTCCCCGTGATCGATGGTGTCAAAGCCCTTGAAATATTTCACGCCGTCCGGGGTAAACAACTCCCCTGTTTGAAAAACCCCCACGCCCCAACGATTCCGCGGCATTGTTCGCGCCATATTAATTTTTACCCCATCAACGAGCGGCGCTGCATGTATTTTCGCCCCGAATAAACTCCGACAATAAGGACGGACTATTTTATCTCCCGATTGTTTACCAGTTAATTTGGCCCAAGTCGAGAGAAATGCCCCAATCATTCGGCCCAGAAGTACCCGGTTTGAACCCTTCCGCCCGAAAAAAGATCCGTCCCGCCGCTGGAGTGCCCTCGATGGCCTTCGGGACACAATATCGCCGTAATGAGGAATCGAGACTCGAGTGCGTTACTCTCGTTTTCACAGGACACTTCCGAAAAAATTAATCATAGCTTGATCGATGATGTCAGCCCAATAACGCACTTCCCCTACTACACCCCTTCCTACCACACTGCCCTTCACTGCACATGCGCCGTGGACCACTGCGCAGCCCCCCCGCCGATTCTTCTCTCTCGCTCACTGGCGTTCCAGAGGCCGACCGGCGAGGGTTCGTGTGTTGACGCTTGAATGCGCCTTAGATACTTGACATTTTTTTAGAAAAGTTTCACCTCTCGGGTGTAGATAGGGATTTCGTCCAGTTTGACCGCTATAACTAAGCCCTGGATCGCAGGTTGCTTCCCCCGCCGCCGGGAGATGGCATGACGGACTTTCGTCAACAATCGGAACTTTTTCTCGGGAGTTGCGGCGTCTTGAAACAATCCTTTCTCCCGCGGAGGTCACCGGCGGAGGTGCAGAATTTACTCGCGGCGACCGCCATGTCCTAGGAGACCAAACTGTTATATTTTCGTAGAGTGACAGAGTGGAGTTCGACAAAACGGGTCCTTTTCGTGTATTTTTTTCTACCCGCACCGGCGTTTTGGGCCAAAGTTGATCCGCGAGAATCGAAATTCGTACGCGGTAACTTTGAGAAGTTTACCCTTTGGAGGACCGTACTTGAACGTGTGTTTGTGCGTGTGTACCATCGAGGATTTGTCCCGATACAGTCGTGCAAAGTGCGGAAATCTTCGCGGACGCGGGGGGTTTTAAGCGGCGCTCTTCGCTCACGGAATTAACTTCTTCTCCTCCCATTGTCATTTCCTCGCGTGATGTGGCAAGATCACGCTTCCAACCACCTTGCGCACTTCGCAACATGGCGGACGCATCGTGACGCGAATCTTATGCTGGAAAGAAGCATTCTGTCCACCGGATCGCCCCTGTTCTGCACTGGAAAGAGGTCCTAGAGACGGAGAAGAGCGCATCAACAATTGATAGTTTCGAAAGTGCCGCCTGAGGGGAATATAGTCGCCGCGATCCCCAAGACGTTCCAACGTCAGTCCGGTCTTCCAGAGCCCTCTGGTGACTGTCACGATTGCAAATCGTCTCTTAAACTTCCGCCGAATCCTCTGGATATCCCAACCATTCTTCCAGCCGCAGGTGCCCCGGCTTTGGGAGGACCTTGAATTCTTCAAACAGAAATCACCTCCGTGACTTCCAGCGAGGAAAACAAATAAACAACTCCTCTTCCGAGTGTCATTCTCACGAATTTTCCAAACGGTCGCGCCCGCAAGGGAAATAAAGAGTGGATCCTCGATACTGTATGTGTTTGTCCATCGTGCATCCGTGTGCTTTATGTTTGGTGTTTGATTTGATTGTGACAACCCCTTTTTCTGGGAGAGAAAAGAGTGGAAATAAGTTATTTTTTTGATCTGCCGGTTCGCGTGTTTGTAGTATATTTCATGCGAATCCGTCCTCGTGTTGCGAGTGTGAGAGTGAACCAGGATTCTTTCAAAAAAAAAAGAAAACGCGCCCTTCCTTCCGAGGGCCATTTCCTCTCTCTCTTCCCGACCCACGGAGGAAGAAAAAGCCGGCGATCGCATTGCTTCTCCCCCATAGAGAGACTTCGTCAGCCACACACTTCACCTGAGCGATTTAACAAGGTGAGTGGGATACAAAAGCGTATATATCTATATACTACATCGCCGGATCATTATATACAGATTATATTATAAAAAAAGGAAATTCTCCCTCGCAGGAACCTGCGTTATACAAAAAATATATTTTAGCCAAGTAAGGTGTGCAAAGATGCTTAAAGCTAGCAACGAGTTGAATACAAAAGCACCTTGAGGTACATACTTCATCGCAGAATCTTTATCTGCACATTATGTTATAAAAACAATAAAAATAAACCCGAAAAACTATGCGCAACGTAAAAATCTAGGAAGTGGGGTACATACAAAAAGGCGTATCATCATATTAAAAAGTTGAGTTGAATATGGTAGCGTTACCAATAGATATAGGTACTCTAACGTCTACCCATCTTTAGTATCTTACTATGAATAACTATTTTATCTCGCATCTTATAATAACACGAATACCTCACTCGCTAGACCATGAGTAAATTGCAATAAGTTTTGCAAAATTTACGCAAAAAATTTTTACTCCATCAAAGTGAGATGTGCATAGATGCTTAAAGCCATTAAAGTATAGCTATTGGTCTAAAAACATCCCAGAATCGTTAAGTTTATAATTACCACATAGAAAATAATTTTTTGCACAGCGAAATCCGTAAAGTCAAAGAAGTATCGTAAAAACGGAGTAAAAAGTATAGAGATACTTTCCGACACCGGCTAGGAATCTTCGAAAGAAAAGAAATAAATATATCAAGATTTGAGTATAATGCTAACGGAATACTTAAATTATAAATATAAAATTATTGGTATCAGAGACTTACTTTTCGTTTCCGGATTGATGGTACGCGCTAAGAGTAACGCCCGTAACGTAGAAAAATGTTCGCAAACCAAGATGCTTCCTTAGACGGGCGGCGATTTCTATTATAAACTTTAATTGTACCATTCCAAATGAATTTGTTTGTAATCTTAAAGGGAGCTCTTCCTCGGAAAGTTTAATACCAACAGTTACGAGAACTAAAATGTTGTTTCTCCATCTAACATAACAGCAGTAAAGATAACTCTTAGGTAGAACGAATTTTTCCCGCACCCACTGGAGCAAGCAACAATTTTGCTGTTATCAGCGATTTTTTTAATTGCACGAAAGTAGACAATTTAGGAGATGGCAGATCTGACCTCATCCATTGGGAAATTCAGACTTCGTATGCATCTTAGATCCATCGCTACGTGATAAAGCGTCTCATAAGGGGTTAAGTTAATGTTTGTTTTCCTCCCAAACATTTTATCCCTGGAATTTCACGCAGGAAGATAGTATCTCCGGTATTCGAGCAATGCATCTCACGCGAAACCGCTGCGGTGGAAGGCACTCTCTATGGAAGGGCAACTTCGGCTACAGTGCGGTGACAAACTTCCGCTTAAGAATACATGCTTGCATTTCCTACCGATAGATACACTTAGAATAGATTCCGCACCGGTGGAGTACTCGCCAGTCGCAGAATTAAATGAAGTCCGTTGCCTAGGAGTTCTTAGTTACGGTATCTGTTTTCCTATACCACACAAGTCCCTATATCACACGAAAAAACGCGTTAAAAAAGGGAAAATTTTACTATGGAGCATATTTAGAGGCACCTGAGGTGTCTATGGTAAACGTAACAGCTTTTCTTGAGCAACTTACAACTTCCTAGTTTTTTAAATCCTTCCGGAAGCTTTCGAGAGGTAGAATTCTATATTATATTAAACGTCTTTATTTATTTCGTCCGTTTTAATGTAAAAAATGGGGGATTATTAGTTTTATGAATCGAAAGAGATTAGTTCATTGTACTCTTAAAAACTCAGGAGATTGTGACATTTAACCTCTAGGACTTGATAATTTTTGTGGCTTTAACCTTTTGTCCCAACGGCATTAGAAACCAATTTCTTTTTGGGGTATTTTGGCACCCCAAAGTTTAAAGCATACTTTATCGTCATCACAGTAATATTTTCGAATTAATGTACGAATGTGTTTATCAGGAGAAAATTTTATTATATTTGTTAGTTGGGGTGTTTTGACACCCCAAAGTAGAAAATTCGCTTTATCGCAGTTTTATTATGTATTATTTCACGAATACTTTAATTAGTATAATGCTGCCTCTTATCTATGTATTTCCTCAAAAATGTTTCGTCTCCATAGAAACTCTTCAAAGTGAACGTAATAAGTTTGACGCTGTAGTTATAGTAAAGGAGTAAACACACTGAGAAAGTAATTTTATAAATATCTGAGCATTTGTCTCTTGAATTCTCGTATTTCGCAAAAGTATGAGTGTTAGTGTGGTAGATGAGATCATTAGGTAGCTGTAGAGGATTGTGAACGCGAAAAATTTGGGGTTCTGAGAAACCCCAGTAGATAGAGGCAGAGTTTATGCAATTTATAATTTTCGCCAAGATGGTTAAATATATATAAACAAAATTTGGTTTAAGTATATGTTAAATTTCTAACGCTTTTCAAAAAATCTCATTAAAACTTACGAATATCTATTCGCAAATGAAAGGGCCAAAGTTCAATGAATTGCGATACAGATTTGCATAAAGACATCGAAAAATGTATTCCAGATGCTTCCAGATGAGAGCGATGGGAATAGAAAAACCAACAGGAATCCGAAGCCTACTCTTCGACTCTTAAGAGTGGTATTTTAAGAGTAGAAGACTGTGTTCTTTTCTCATTGCTTCGAATCCCACGTACTTTCTACTTTTTACCGCCTTGTAATGCATCCCTTATGAAATATTTTCTTCTCTCCTTCCCGATGAGTGAGAAGTCAGAGTAATTTATCTTCATCGAAAGTTTTTCTCTCACTTCTTTCATCGCGGAATCTTCCAACGAATGCTTTGCGACGGTTAGTGGAATATTTTTACTGAGAATTGATTCGTTACGTATATGTGACACTCAATATTCTTTATCCAACCGCTGCGTTATAACCGCTATGATGTACATGTTTGTGTATTTAATTCAAGAGTAACGAGACGCCAATTTTACTCCCAGTCTGAAAAACTAGTTGAGAGACGTAATGAGAAATTAAATAGAGAATGCGTTTAGATCGTAAGTTACACGCAAAAGCCGTTGGATTATCTTTGTAAATCATTACTATAGTTTGAGATTAAAACCTCGCTTCCGAAACAGACAAAACACAAAGTGTTCCTTGTAATATTCTGCACCTTTTAGCTTTAAAAGTTACGTTGGTGATTAGAAACTAAATACGCAATGGAATTGCAAAAAAAAAGATTTTCTATGACTATTTGATTCTACGAAAAATTTTGTTTTTCTTCAGTATTGAAATCGTGCGATGAATTGTGATTTCTTAAATTCACATTATTTTTATTCGAGTGATTCCCAATAACCAGAAAATGAGTTTGTCCTCAACAATCGACTTCGTGTTTTGGGACCGCTGTCTCCGTGGTAACCATTTTTCACTCATTCTATTTTTGCAACAAAAAGTTTCGGTCAAAAAATTAAATGCCTAATATTTGAATATAATGAGCCTTCTCACAAAGTGGGAGCTGGAAATATCAAATTATTCTCTTTAATTACGCTTCGAAAAACTGCTTAGTTTTTTACCAAGAGCGGAAAACGGTGACATCTTTATTCACAAAAAAATCACCCAATCTCACATAAGATTAGCATTGATGACGTAAATTGTCGTCACATAAGGTCAAAGGCCGACGCGTATATCCGTCATCGTCGCCTTCCGACAATGGACGGTGACGCACTCCGCCGTCACTCCCTCCGGATTCAGAATCATTAAAAAGCTGAAAGGCCTCGAGACGAGATTGATCCGAAAGTTGAAGAATGACCCATTCGACCGGGTTAAACGGGAAAAAAGAAAGAGATTGCGACGAAACTATTGTCCATCGGACGCAAGTCGGGGCGCTTTTATTGAAGTCTTCCGCCGGACAAAAGAGTTACGAAAAAAAGGACTTCCCTCGTTTATTCATGGGCTCCTTATCTCCCTTCCATTTTATCCCGGTGAATGTGTATTTACTCGGCTGACACCGTGGATCGATGCGAAAGCCACCAAGTATTTTGCCTGATTCCGTGTTTATTTAAGGCTTAACACCGCCAACCTTTCCTCCTATTTCTCTGCCCTCTCGCGGCAGCCAGAGTGGGGTGAAGGAGTTGGTGCATCTCTGGTGCGAATCTTCTCCCTCTTTGTTGGCATTCCCTCGGGATGGAAGGTCTGTTTTTGTCGTGCACCACCGCAGTCCCTCGCGCAGAACCTTCCGGGAAGGTGGTTTTCCGAAGTTGGTCGTCTAGGGTTCGATTCCCTTGGCGGCCTGCCCTAATGAAGGTGTTCTTGATGCAACGGTGCCGAAAGTATAAATTTTGTAGTTAGGTGGTTGGAAGATCTTTTCCGGAAAGTGGCGCTGCCCAACCGGAGTGCGGGTTAAGTAACGCTGTGTTACCTTGGTTACGACGTTACCTTGGTTACGACGTTACCTTGGTTACGACGTTACCTTGGTTTCGACGTTACCTTGGTTAACGACGGTAATCCGGTGCTAGGTTTCCGTCGATAACCAAAACCGTCGTTATCCAAGGCGCGATTTTCCACAACCATGGTGCATTTCAAATATGGGGATGGAACTCATTAAAATGCAATTAAAATATTGTATAAACGATTTATTAAGTTGTATTAGCAAAAAAATTATCATTGATAAAATGAATAGTCATAAAAGTAGTTTTTATTTTCAGTCTTTACCAGAATGCGTCGTACGCAAAGACTGCGTCGTTATACGACATTTTTATCACAGCCATTCGTCGTTAACCAAGTGTGCCGTTACCTTAGGCCGTCTTTAACGGAGGTACCTCTGGAGTTCNAATATTGATCCATAATATCTTGCTAGAGCCTTTGTTAATTAAAATTAGAGCCAGCAAATGTTAATGAATTAAATTCGTATTTTAGTGACTTCCTGCTTTCTTTGAGTAGCTTATTGGCAGGCAAATATTACTATGATTTGTTACATTATCGCTTTAAGTTTTAATTGATTGGAAAAATGTACTCATAGCTCTTGGATGATTTTTTAACTCCCTCTCAGGGATAGTTTTGACTTTTAAACTCACTTTATTTGGTCTCTACACAAGGAAAAAAAATATACGTATAATGCATTTCTTTGGATTTGAATTATTTAACTTTCTTAATCAATTTTATTATCCTTATTGTTGACCGTCAACCGTAATTGGCATAGTGCTGTATATTGATGTGTTATTAATAAATAAAGTTGCGAAGACGAAGTAAATTTCTATCTCACACAATCGTATCTCTTTCGTAAATATCGGAATTTAATCTATAATATTGGAAAAGCAAGAAAAATCAAGGAAAAAAATTAAAAAAATAACTATAGCGTGAACGGTAAGCTGTAGTATAATCAAAATGGAAAATAGACTCTAGGTCGAGCACCCTCTGCCATACGCCGAATGGTAACCTGCAGGTTATGTATGTAGATGCATTGGTGGTGGTGATAGGAATCCTCACTGACATAAAGTATCGTGGCGTGCTTTTATAAACATCACGTACGAGTTTTAAAACTCGCGTTTCAATGCATCAACTTTATTTTCGAAAATGGGTTGTGGTGAATACCATCCTCTGATATCTGCTAAATAAGCCGTTTGCCGTTCGTCTTTTTTTATTCCCTTGGATTCTCTTGAAAGCCAGGAAAAGTGTTCATCAGAATGCAGCGTGATTTTGAGTTTCTGCACGAGTGCCCAGTCAGATGAAAAGCACTGATTTGGAGAACCTCTTCTTCATCTTACTCGGAACTCTCCGAGAAGGTTGCTCCACCGTGATGGCGGTCTTAGGTTCGATTCCCGTTGCTTCTATCGTAACTCGTTACTCGAGTGTCTATCTTGACTCGGCGCCAGCAGCATTACCAATATAACAACGTAAAAGTGTCTAGTCTCAGCATTTCTTGCGGAAATTTTCGGAACCAATCCACCTTCGCAAATGTTATACATCACAAGTAATTACCACACATGGAATAATCTCAATTGGAATTAAAATTAGCTAACGCTTTACTCAACACATATTCCGTTACATTTCTCGTACTCCGCTATATGTTGGTCAAGATAAATTCCTCGCTATTTGGCACTTAAGAATGACAGTTTAAGAAGAAAATTAATGAACGATGATCGGGATATTGGGTAAATATGAAATGACTGATGTTTCCGTGATAAGTGAACCGCCATTATGTGTAGCTAAGAGTAATACTGTTACATAGAGCTGTTCAAAATATTTTTATTACCGTAGCATTTATAGAGTTAATGATACATTTATCGAATCGTTTAACTTGACACGTTTTAGTCTGAGACAAACTGCATAAGTACAGTTATTCGAAAACACGATGTACTGAATTTCGTAATTTGGGTTGCCAACTTTAAAGGATCCTTGTTGATTCGTTTAATGAAGGATATATGGACCTCCAGCTGAAAAGATTTAACCACCCTATTTATAAAAGAATTTCATGATATAAAGCAAATTCATGATTATTACTTTTGATGTGTATTTTACGCATACTAAAGCTGATTAAGTATTTTATTGTCTTATAAAGACGATAAGCTTGAAAATGCAGTGTACTTACCTTACCTTTCGCTTATAAACTGAATAGACTTGACTACAGTAGAGTGCAGTCAATTCATCATCCCAGGAGAACTTTAACAGTATTGAAAATGATTACAATTTATTTTAGTTTCCCACACAATTATACAAGATTTTATTCTATTCTCAACCTGCATCTAAGAGCATTTGCGTAACGCTTGGTTTTCTATCTTAGCGCTTTCTAACAAATCCTATCGCCTTACACTTTCTCAAGTTGGTGAGTACACGTTTCATCCGCTGGATCCCATACACTTGCCGCATACTCCAGATGTGTTCTGACTAAGGTGAAATAACATCTCTTTACCTTTTCATCGCCTCTAACCACAATGCGCTATAGAGAACCGAGCTTTTTAGTTGCTTTACCGCAGATTTTTCGAATATATGTGTCCCAGTTTAGTTTATTTGTTAGAGTGATTGCGAAATATTCTACTGACTCGACTTCATTTATATTCATTCTACAGACAAAGGAAATCCTCAGTCGTTTTTGTCAGCATCTAACCAACAACCACGCAAAATAAATCTTCCTTATTGACCTAGAAGGTGACTATTTAAATGATAAATCTCAGGGAGTTAATATCCCCCTTAGTATTTTCAACATTCACCTTGATGGAGCAACCTTCATTAGTCCTTAATGAACTCTATTTTCCAATCCCATTTGCGCAAGATCCTCCACTCAGCTTCTGCGGCGGGGGAAAGTTCACCGTGGTGCTCTTGCGAGCGACCGCGATGCTTTCCTTTCAGCGATTCGTGGTGCTGCGGAAACAATGGAGCCGAAGGAATGCTCCAGCACCCGAAAATTCTTCGCCTCCACACCCGTGCGTAACAAAACGAACAAGGACAATGGGCTTTGTTAGCGAGGGTATAAATCGATCTGGAAGCACATCCGAAAAATAGCCGAGATTTGTACCGGCCTTCTTCAAGGCTGGCTGAATTAAGGAATATTCTCTTTATTCCGAGCATGGGGTGTAACTGTGGAAGGTGGCATGGCTTCACTGAATTGAAAAATTATGGGTGCGTTTACAAAGTATCCTAAATAAACTTCTACGCGACTAGGATAGCTCCGAATTAAGATCAAGCAAATGGATATTGTTGTAGTGGATTGTTGTAGTGCATTGTTGTAGTGCAGTGTTGAGAGTGACTAATAATGGGAATTCTCGGCGTATCCTTGTGCAGGACAATCAGACGTAACAATAGGTATCTACGACAGCCGATGATTGCCTTTCAGCTGCTTTTTAACTTCCTACGTGTTTGAGTGGTCGCACTACTACTATTTTTTAGTAGATAAGGAATCAGCTAACTTTCGGCTGATCGCGAGCCGCTTGCGGCCTCACGGCGCGGACAGCGGATCATAAGAGCATACTAAGTGAGAAAAATTCTCTTACGTCAACAGCTTAAAGATAAGAAACTTTCTTCCTTCAATTTATAAACTTTTCGGTAATACAAATACATGTTATACAGAGAAAATTTGATCTAGGATTCTGTCTCGTGATCTAAAGGGTCAAAATAAATGTCCGATATGTGGAAATGCAGGAATAAAATGTGACAAAAAAGAAATTTATGTTGAGCACAAGTTGGAATTGATGATATTCGTCAGAGATATAGTTTGTTGTTTATATTGATTCTGGCAATATTGATCCATAATATCTTGCTAGAGCCTTTGTTAATTAAAATTAGAGCCAGCAAATGTTAATGAATTAAATTCGTATTTTAGTGACTTCCTGCTTTCTTTAAGTAGCTTATTGGCACGCAAATATTACTATGATTTGTTACATTATCGCTTTAAGTTTTAATTGATTGGAAAAATGTACTAATAGCTCTCGGATGAATTTTTAACTCCCTCTCAGGGATAGTTTTGACTTTTAAACTCACTTTATTTGGTCTCTACACAAGGAAAAAAAATATACGTATAATGCATTTCTTTGGATTTGAATCACACCCCATTACCACTATACCAAAAGTACTTCAGCTAAACGGAATTTTATACAAATTTTACTTAAGTTACTTTAGTTTTAATGAAGAGAATTACATACAAATGAATTTTACAAATCTTATCGTTGTTGTAATACGAGTTAGTTATTTACGTTTCAAAAACCATTGGTAAGGTAAAAAAAATTCGGAATCACTCATCTGAAAAATTGAAATAAGTACTGAAAACCATTGTTAAGCCGTTGATTGTTCACAACAATGCATTGTTGTTTCTAAGTAACTCAAGTGCCGCTGATTGTTATTGTAGATTAGATGACAAGAGACGATGACATTCTTCGTACACACTCCGTAACTTTGCGTAGAATTATAGGTCGTGATTTTGTAAAAAGTTTGCTCACGCATTCGTTTCCTTGGGCTAAAACTTCCCCAGCACGTGTCCGCAAATGGATCGGGCAAATCAAACAGCATTCGATATTCAGTGGCGATATCTTTAAAATGAACTTTGTGTCACGAAAGTGGCGCCTTTATTTTGATATGACGTGTATTCAGGGAGGTATTGATTTGCCCAAAGAGGCGGTTGAGGTTTTGAGTGTCGAATTGGCGCGAGTTAAGATGTCTTTTACGATAAATGTGTTTGTATAGGCCCCAGAAATTGCGGCCTTTTTTTCTCCTGAGCTTGCAGCGATCAAAAAATCACTGATTCAATGAAATTACGTCACGGAAATTTGAGATTGATGAATGTTTGCAAAATGTTTAGATAAACTAAACTGCTAAAGTAGCCATGTAAGACAATATTTATGTTCCTTTTATATTTGTGCTCGTTTTTTAGAGAAGAAAAGCTTTTTTTCTATAAAAAAAACCAGGGCAAAACTACCTTTTCTCATGGGTCGAAATTTCTGATTTTAGCATTTTTTTCTCTATCACTACAGCGTGTTCCAATCTATAAGGACTAGAACAGCCAAGAGCTAGAATTCATTATACTCCGAATATTATTTTTGAAAATGATTCACCTGAAATGTTCTTCAAAGATCAGAAGGTTTATGAGAGGAAACAATGTTTTAAATTATCTACAATTCCTTCGAATATCAAGTATCGTTTCACCGAACCACCTGGTACTTGTGGTATTAACCAATGTTTATGATCGTATGATTTTCTCTAACAAAGCACTATTGAGTCAATGTGATATTAAGAGACATAATACTTCTTATTTGTACCATATAAGTCATCTTTTTAAACTTCCAGAATAATAAGGTTATTGAAATTTTCAGAAACATTCATTAGCCAATCAGTATCGATCTTCCAGCGTAAAGAAAACTGATATTCCTTAACTTTTACAGCCGTTTAAACATTAGTAAAGTATAAGGAACTGTGTAGGAGTCTCCCAAGTAAATGGCAGGGGTCATCACAAAGAGGTGACAATTATGAATTACATTTTCGGAAAATGTAATTTTTCGGAAAATTTCGTAAACTGTTTATAGCTGAATGCCAAAGTTTTGGGAAAACTCTTTTTGGTTTAAATTTTCTCACAAATTCTATACCATTATTTAAACGGAAGATATTTTTGTTTGAAAAGTCATAGCGAAGTCTGATTGGATCCTCATTCCATTCAAAATTAAGTACCAAAATTTACGGTGGGGAAATGAGGCTTACTAGGCGAGATGAGAAGTGAGGTCGTTTGCCCTTGCTTCCATCGCCGAACCAGAAAGTTAAAAAACGTACCCTAGTGAAGTACAATGAAACTACGATCAACGCCTTTCACATCATTCAGTGAGGAGTTACATAACATGAGAATACCATCTCTCATACCTCAGTAGCTTTCATATTATCGCAAGGCTTAGACAATAGCAAATAAATATAATTGAGATAAAGACCATAGTAATTTAAAGACATGTCTTCCTCAATTATTAAACCAAAGAGAAATGAAAAATAATATCATCAAGATACATGTAATACCTAAAAGGGAAATATTCCCGTAATGTTATCATTTCTCAAATTGATAAAATCAACACAAGATACGCGAATATGGTTATTGCTCTCTTCCTGTCTTGTCTTTATACGCGGAGTGTATATATGTATATTCAACGATTTCCATCTTATCCCATCAAACCACAATTTTTAAGGTTAAATACCGAATCTCATGGTGCGCATTCATTACCTCAGTCGGGAGTTGAACTTCCGAAATAACAGTAAACAGGGAGATCGCTATCTGTGGGGCGGCAGAAGCAAACTGGTTGCAGTGCAGATCGCCGTGCATACAATCTCTCATTGTTACGGCGGCTCAAGAATTCCTCGCCTCCGTTTTCCCACGCCCTCTTTAAAAGCGATACTTCGTAAAAGCGCGCGCATCTAGATCAAGAGATAGGTCCTTCATCATATCTATTTCCCTATTCTCGTCTGTCAAACCCGTCCAGATCTTCCTCAAATCGGCACGGATGATTGCTCATTTAGCCGTCTCTCGTGTACACCCGAAACCGGTTATTTTCCGGCCAAACCGGTTCGCGCAGGCGGACTAAACTATAGGGGCCGAATGATTTACAGCGGCTGCCTTAAGAGCGATTGAATATAGCCCACCGTAATATTCTGATATTGGAGAAGAATTTTATTGATTCAAGGGAGAGCGTTGAGTACACGCTCCAACCCTCTGTGTTTGCTCGGGAAATTTTAGAGTTTTCTTCGCCTTTGCTTCATTAATGCCTTTCGAAATGAATTATTTCTGATGAGTGCTGTGTTTTTGGTGTATTCACCCACTAGAAAGCGGTAGCAGGCGTAGCATCCGTTGTGCCTACAATCAGCTTTTTTTATTTCTTCTCATAGGGAAAGCGTTTTTCACAATTAAAATAGAACACGTAAGATGATGCTTCCATAGAAACCTGATTGTTGTAATAGTAAACGAAAATTTTGACGATTAAAAGTATATCGAGGCAAATAATTGTTGCTGTAGATTCTTTAATTTTCATTGTTGAGGGACTAATAATGATTTCTAATTACGATTTCAAATGTATATTGTTGGATTAAATTGTTGTAAGGATTAAATTCTTCTAAGGATTAAATTGTTGTCATCGTTCTTTAATTGTGTTTATTGGAGTTAAAGTTTTTTCATGACATCTTGATTGGTCGAATTAACAATTTCTAATTAGATGAGATGGTCTCGGCCTTGACTTGGTGGTAAATCATTGTAAGCTGTGAGAAAGAAACTTTAATATTAACAAACCACAATTTCTAATTACTCTAAGACTTTAATAATGCAACACTTTTATAATAATACTAAAACATAAATGATACACTAGTATCGAAAATTTCATTGATTTATAATGATCAGCATAGATAGTGGGAGGGACGAATTGTTAAAACCGTTCTTCCATGTAACTGTGAGTAAATATGCACTGCTTTATCTCCCAATAGTTTAGTATAGGAAATGTTTTAAAACTAGAATTATTCCTCGCTCTTTGCGAATAAGACTTAACCTCTGGTAACCTCTTAGCCATTATAATTGTATTATTATTTCCATTGGTTTCCGTATTAACACTTTCTCTGGCATAGCTAAAGGATTAAGTCCACAAACTTAGTATAACTTCATAAGAACAGGAGTCTTGGCTAGGGAAACGCAAATTAATCACGAAAGAAAACTTAATGACCTCTCATGTCCCAGGTTCTAGGAAAGCAAAATTTCTTTAATGTTTGGTGTCTAAATTAATACGCGTATTTATAAACAAGGCAATGAAAACCCAAATCCTAATTAATACTGTCTTTTCTGAAATTTATGTCTTTTTCTCCTCAGTGGTACTTTTCTCTTTTGATCATCTCACTTGACGTGAATTTCTATTCACTTTCTCCCTCTCGTGCATTATCGGTAGGCTTCCTTGTAAAACGTTAAATAGTATTATCTATTAAAATATATTATGTTTATTACCGGTTTAAACCAGAGACGTTAACGGAGTGGTTACCGTGCTTGTGTTGCCACCCTATGGTCCCGGGTTCGAGTACCAGCTTAACGGAACTTTCTTGTCAGAGATCTGTTGTTTGCGTTCTTGATTAGTAATTGTTATTAAAATAGATGCAATTAGGTTATTTTCCTGTTTAATAGGTTTTGATTATTGGTGTATAATTATTTATTTATATTAATAT
>KZ308972.1:228576-246054 GCA_000376725.2 Ladona fulva
TATATATATATATTATTTTATTAGTATTTCTTTATAGTTTTATTATTATTTGTTTATTTACAATTACTTTATTATTGTTTTATTATTACTATTATGATCATACTTACTATTATTGTTAATTGTGATTTTTAGGAGATCAAAAAAGATTTTTTTCCAGAAGCAGTAACGATAATACTACCAATGAATAAATAAGAGTTCGAAGGCTAACAATGGAAACAATTAGACACGAGCACATCGCGAACGAATGGTTGCTAGGAGACTGAACCAGATAATTGTGCGAAGGGCAGATACCATGGCAACACAAAAATGGTATTAATAATATTTGGGAAAGAAGAGAGTGACCGGTGAGAATTGAAACAATTGAGACGCAGCGAGCGAAAGGCTGTCGAGGGAACCTTTTTTTTCCTTATCCGTGAGGAAAAAGTTTTCTAATCGGGAAAATCTATCATCCATCTATCTTAAAGTGTCATCTTTCCTTTTCATCTCTCTTCATCGCTTTTTCATTTCGGAGATTCTCCGTCTTCATTCTGTCGCTCCATCGATCTCTCCTCTCTTTCATCCGACAACATTTTGTCTTTCTCCTCTTATAAGTAATACGTGGATGAAAAAAAAGAAAGGCGCCCAACTCCAGAAAGAGTTTGACCTCCAGACTTTTGTGGGAAGCCTCCTTCTGACATCTGCACTACACCTTTCTCCGTATTGCCGCAATAAGTCTTTTCGGTTATCATTCCTTTTGAGAGGTGACTTTTAAAAAGGATATGTGCAGAGCCGGCTTACAGGTGCCTATAAAAAGGCGGAAAATGTTTCTAAAGGCCTGTAAATTATAAGGGCTTGAGGAAAAGTCATGGGTCACATCGGGCCAACACTCGTTGAATTATTCTGTATAAGACAAGAAGAATTGTATGGCATTAGAGACGAAGCCATTATCTGAAAGAAGGAAAAGGCTAAGTCACAAATAAGTTTAATGCCTCACATAACCGAAATAATTAAAATAGAACAATACTGGAATAAAACGAATTATTTGGATGTTTGCATATTTTCTTAATGCTGGAGAATTAAATGCAAAAGTGGTATTGTTAAACAATGAGTTGAATTTATGGAGTTTTAAGATTATATTAGAATGAATATTAAGTGTTTCCATAATTTATACTTATTATTTTATTCTATTAAATTTGTATCTTTATATATATGAACTTACTTATATATTAGCGATTTTTCTAAAATAGGAATGAAGCAAATAATACTTAAAGGAATCAGAAAAGATTGCAGAAGGGGTAAGAAAGAAACGTGTGGCAATTAATTCTCGGATAGGGCTAATTAGTACAACTGTATTTGTTAAGACTTTAATTTTTCCATTCGGTCGTTTACCTGCTTCAGAAAGAGTAAGGGACCGATTACGCTACCTTGTGAAACACCCAAAGTCACGCCAGCTTTATCACAGATGATGTAATCAAATGTTACACTTTCCTCGCCCCCTGGGACCCTAATGTCTTACGTCTTTGTTTAATTCGTACTGGAAGCATTCCGTGGAATTAATGGTAGCCATGTCGACTTGTTTCCGTGATTCCAAGCAGTGGAGTAACGTTCACGGCTGTCTCTTTCAGCTGTCAACTTACGAATTTTTAATGCTACATGTAGTACAGAGGACGCTGAGTTGAAGTTTTTATCTTTATCACATTCCACATTGCTTTCAAACTGTCAACCTTATTAGAATTATATTTTATGAGAGAAAATAAGCAAATAAAATACTATTTCTATCCTCACATTGCTGTCAAAATTACCGACATAGTCTCTCGTTGAACCTACCGTTTTTACTTTACCCCTTGCAAATAGGGAAAGCTTTAACATTTCTTCACAAACATACAAATGAAATCTCTCTTTGAGATTCACGAATCGCCTTTCTAATTTTATCTTTCGCCCTTTTCGTCCTCATAGATCAATGACGTCGTTATTAAATTGCTACTTTCCTATCGTCGACCTTTACCTTTTTGAATGCAGAGGACCTCGATTCACTGAGAAATTTCAGAGCTCAATATTTTCTTTAATTTATTCCGGAAGGGAGAATTTTTTTAAGTGCCCTCTCATTTCCTCCACAAAGAGGGGCCTTCGATTCCAGAAAAGGGCGATTTTAATGACGTCACACGGGTCTTAAGTTAGTCATACGGATGTGATTATCCTCTCTGTCGTGAGTCAGAAAATTTTGGTCGAAAGGGCACGTTTTCCATTCGTGAGTTCATCGGATCATCTGGATGGAGACTTCGTCTGTCCCTTTTTATTGAGATTTATTGCTATAGAATCTACCTCTAGATTAGACCATGCAAGGCGGATGGAATTTATAACGCTGCTTTCGAACTAGGGCTATTCAAAAGAGTGATTGTTATTTCATTGAGCTTCGTGTATTGTCTCTGTTAAGGTAATAATCAAATTATTCTCATTTGTCATCTGTAATGTAACAATTAATATTGCAATAATATTGTATCCGATGTCATTATTGTTTCATTGAATATCTCTGTTAATCTGATTGCTGCTAACAATCTGTACTACATTCAAGGTCAGCCTAACAATTTTCGTTCATTTTTACAATTATGAGAACAGTATTACTAAAACAAATACAACTTAAACAATACAAACAATTTTAATTGCAAAAGGATATTGAGCTAATTTGTAAGACGGAATATTTCAAAAATGCATTACAGAATGAATCCCCAACTAATTAAAGGCCTATATGAAAATAATACCTTGCAATATGTATTAGTGGATTCAATGGAAGTTAACTTCTACTTCAAAGTGATGCCTTTATCTTCTTTTCCTCCGGAATATCTCCGTTGAAATAAATTTAGTTTGAAAAGATTTTTGAATTTTTCATTCGCGGTCAAAATAAATACCTTAATTCGCCGTAATTGCTTCGTTAATTAAACGTGAGCTTCCACTCGGAGTTTCGGTATTTTTAACCTTTTCCGATATTGAGTTTTATGCAGAAATATATTCTAATTCAAAGGGAGGCGTGTAATCTACACGTTCTTGGTCAAAATTGTGATATATGAATGGCATTTCGACTCAAACATCCAGATTTGCTAATTAGTTACAAGGCCGAAACCATTGCTTTGATGTCCTCATTCGGCAGTCATTCCTTTGCAACTGCTTGTATTTTAATGTTTGCGTGGTTCATCGTGTTTTTATGACTTTTTCATTTATCAGCTGTTCGTATTCCATTTTAAATTCTTCTCGGAACATTTTCTGTAAATTTATTGTCATTATCTTTGTAACTCAATATTTATTGAACTTGTTCCATTGTATTTGCTGTTGTCATTCTCTTCTTACATTTCTTATGAGCCTTACAATTGCCGATTACGTCATTGTCAATGCATCTCGCTCTTTTATTCCAGTTCATATTGTTGAAATTGTTATCATTATTGCGTTACTACAAGTGCTGTGTGCGTTGCTACTATCGATTTAACATTAATTTATTTCTCTCTTCATAATGTTACTGTAGTTATTATTGTTGCTGATTTTAATGTCGGAGCTTATTCTGTTGTCGATATCATGAATTGCTATTGCCAATGTTGCAGAAGAATCCATTGTTGTAGCCATTATTTAATACGGTTATAACATTCATTGCTGCTATTGCTATTGTTGTTTCTGAATTAATTGCAATTGCCGTTCCTATTGTTGGTGTTTAGTCCGCTGCCATTGTTATTTATTGTTGCTGAATCTGTTGTCATAACAGTTCTAATTGTTGATGTTGTTACTGTTACTATTGCTGTAGCACATTTTATTTTGGGAGCCGATCCTATTATCGATATCTCCCATCGCTTTTGCCATCGATGCAGATGATTCCATTGTTGTGACCTTATCTGATGCTTTTATTACTTCGCTGCACTTACAATTGTTATTTCTGATCTCATAGTTGAAGCCGTTCCTATTGTTGATATCACTTCGCTGCCATGTTAATCATTGTTACTGATTCCCTCGTCATCGCTGTCCTTATTGTTGGTATCAACTGTTTCCAACGGAATCGCTTTAGTCTTTCATGGCACATTTTTGCTAAGAGCGGGAAAACGTGGAATATAAATTGCACATAAACGTTCTCTCGCTCAATTATAAATTCGCATTAATGAATCAAACACCGCACGCATTAGTTTCAGTCGCATTGGCCATTCACAGCGATCGCGTCCCTCGCTCATGTTCCGTCCGGCGTTGAAAATATGCGTAATCTCGAGGAGTGTATCGTCTTAAAGGCACCATTACCTCGCAGATGCCGTATTTACTTTAAAGCTGAATGTACCTGGACGCAATGAAACGGGTTATAAACTTCCCTTTGCAGTGGAAACCACTGAGAGAGCGCCTTTAACAAACCACGCATCAGGTTTTCAATTATAATGCTCGGTATTGAAATTGCCGGTGCATCTAAAAAGAAATATCCCTGGCTCTTGTGTTTCGCCTCATCAATCTTCCACAACCGCCGTTTTAAAACTCGCATCCAAGTTCCAGAGACTTCTTTTTCCACAAGTCGATTAAGGACTCCGCTTCCTTACGACAAGTAGTCTCCGACAAGTGATACCGTGACCGATTTTTATTTTTTCGTAATCAAGCTTTTGAATTTATATGGGAATATTACGTGCGTGAATGCCTTTAGTGACTTTTTGGTGAAAAAAGGCGCCATGATTTATACTTCGGAATGAGAAAAGTGACTATCTACTGAGCAAGAGTTTAAAAAACGACTAGGATCTTTAGGAGATATCTCTGGGACCTATCTAAGTCGTAAACCAAATTAGAAAAAACTTATGCGACCGGAGCACGAATTTTTTCATATTTAAGGTAGATACCTATCTGATTATTAAAACTGTGGGTTTTTTTATTGTGACCACATTTCATTTTCGTCTCGAGGGTTCTTTGGGTTAAAAAAAACATATTTTTCCTTCCGATTGTAAACTGCGTTTTATCTACCCCTTTTGAGATGGTTGGTAGTTGGACGTGTTACACTTTTTCCGAACGTAGCGTAGTTCTTATTGTGTCTGGGTGGTGTTACTTCAAATTTTTATCGTTTATGATAATTAGGAGGTATATTTCTGTCAACTCGTATCCACTCGGGTACACCTAGATCGAGCGTGTAAGATGTCCTCAGGAAATTACGATAAAATCTCTTTTCCAGCTATTTCGTGTTTTAGTCACCCAGTTTAGTTTATCGTCATTACTGTGCTCTGCCAATCAGATTTCAGTGGATTCATTTTGATTTTTTGAACTTTTTGAAACCCGTGTCCTCAAGTAATGAAGAGATATAATTCAACGTTTTAGCATATATTTATGAATAATATAAGTTTCAAATACTTTCGTGTGAGCAAAGACACAAACTACCTCATACCTCATCTTGCCTAGTAAGCCTCATTTTCCTCTCCTAGCTCATCATATCTCATCGATGGTAGAGGAGATGCGTTCCTTTAATCCGGCAATATATTGATCACTGTAAAGCATGATATGCCATGCATACTTCTGAAAGGGCGATTCATAATTTCACTCCGTGTATAAACCGACAATTTTTTACCGGAATGTTGTATTTAACGTTTCCCGTAAACAAGACCTTTTAGACCATCCTAACTTTGCAAAATTTTATAAATAGCCTTTATTTATATATAAATGTACAAGATGATTTGGACAATGGTATTCTTCCTTCCAAACACCTGAGAATCTTATATTAGCAGAATATTCTTACGAAATCGTTCGTGGAGCATTTGGAATTCAAGATAACAGAAATTTAGCTTATGGCAAGAATGAGAATTACAGAAACCCAGAAACTTATATGTGAACTTCCGAAAATTATTCGCAAAAGGAAGCCACCTAAGTATACAAAGCTGTTATGTTGTTATTTATCATGGTAGGATATTCATTCCTAAGAGATCAATGAAAAGGAGTATGTTTATGCTCATATGTAAGCCAAGGAAACATAAGTTAAACTATTAAGACGTGAAGCAAATTCACCATTAAAAACCTAGTATCGAGTTCAAGGGTTGCCAAAATACCTTCTTCAAAATGACTTGCCTTCTTCGGCAAATAAACTTAGACTTTAGTTTGTATAATTACTTAGAACCCCTAATGGAAGATTATGACTTGAGAAGGTCCTGCTTCAATATATTTATGAATGAAATATTTATCTTTTGTCTTTTCATACAGGCTGGAGAAAAATACATCTTTTATTCTTTTCTATTTTTCTCAGTTTTGTTCAATTATGTGATGTTATGAAAGCTACTGAGGTATGAGTTATGCTGAATAGTGACATTAATTAAAGTTTCTCCTTATGGAATGTTACGAAAATTGGTACTCGAGAGTCATTGTGAGGGAAAGAAATGAAATCTTGGCTACAGCGGCAATGAAAGTAAGAAATCTTTACAATCAAACACCTGATTGGCCGAATTTTCCTAACACTGTTTGCATTCCAACACAATCCCACCTGTTAGCGAACCCATCTGCAGTGTTTAGTGCATTAATAATTATGATAAAGAGATAAGTAGGTGAAACGTGTATATACGTCAACCATTCTCTTACCACGACAAATATACCGTCTTAGTTGTTAATGGACACGTAAAGTGATCTAATCGCGTATATTTCAACCTCCGCTAAGATATTTCTCGATTAAATTCCTCGCCGAAAAGGTTAGTCTGCGAGACGCATATTTACCTCCCCCGCCCCTCAACCAGAAGATAATTTCCGCCATTCCCTCCGAAGTTGTTAATGGACAAAGCTAAACCTCTAACCGCGCATTCTGTCTCTTATGCACTTTGTGAGTAAAGTCTCCGGGAGAGATGTAGACAGATAGTGTTACTACCTCCTGGAAGGACCATGCTGCCATTGAAATCTCCAGCTCCATTTTTCCTCTTTGCCGAGTTCTCCTCTGTACTACAGCCTCCACGTATATGGAGGAGGATGCAGAGAGAAAAAGAGGACTTGGCAGAAGAGCACGTGAAAACACCTCCACCGTATCTCGCTGTGATCTTTCCGTCATCGTTTCGGGTATCCTCGTTTTCTTGCCTTCCCAGACCCCCTTCTGCACCCCTAGACGCACCATCCTCTCTATCCCGTTGCCCCCCCCCTCTAATCCCCCACCCGCCCCCTCCCTCAACCCCAGAGGGTTGGCTGACCTGTGAGAGGCCCGTTTCAAGGCCGATCGGTGCTCCTTCGGACGCCATCTCCTCTTCTTCCAACGCCCTCCACATTATACTTCACCTGGAGCATCTTTTATACGCGTGCGTGGGACGGATCTATTTACAATGAGGATACTTTTTGCCTCACGACACGGGAATTGTGGGATTTTTAGTGTTTTTCGAAGAAATTTCCCGGGAGGTTATAAAAAGGGTCATCTTTACAACCGAATCTCCAGTTTTCGTCGTCTTGGATGGACATGGAATTCCTCTGATCGGCTGCTCCAAGATTAGGCATTTGGTCGGATAAAGAATTGGTCGGTTGAGTCAAAGATGCCAAGGACTTGGCTTTCGCAATATCATTGAACCCACGCGTTTAATATTTTGGAACTGCTGATATGGGATGATTTATTTCGTGTTGGATTTATAGCACCTAAGAACCAATTACCACAAATAAATCCAGCAATAGCCAAGTATTGTCTGATCCTGTGGCGGATTTATAATAAGGCGCTAGCTAAGGGCCTCAATCACATGGGGGCCAGACTGTGCTAATAAAATCCCAATAGCGAATTATTCATGTTTTTCGCTTCGAGAAAGAATTTTATATTTGTTGTTTAAGTATACATAATGCGTTTATAGAATCCCTTACATACCTTAGGTCACGATGTAATACAAAAAGTCTATCCATCGTTCATTGTAATTTTTAGAAATGCTATACGTAATTCAAAACTTGTTTATTCTTGCCGGAGTGAAGTTACTGAGGTTTCTATGGGATGTATATTTGTGTATTCAACGAAAAATTCGAATTTTAACTCGTAATTCCTAGTGGAAGCCTCAATCTGATCTTTGCGCCTCTGATAATTCAAATCCGCCCCTGATCTGATCAAATTCTATACGAACTCCACTCTCGTTTTTGTTTTGCTCTGTGCTTTTAGCCCCCCAGAGAATTATAATTACAAAAACAATTCATCGCCGGCCATCTTAATTATTCATTGGCATCGTTATAAATTCATGAAAAGAATTGACTTCGAATTCTTATCCAAACAAACCAAATGAAAGTTAAAGTAAGCTTTATTACTGCGTACACATTACACATATATACTAGCTCATGCTGCGTGGATCAATTTTCGGCACTCGCGTTCTTCTCTTTTGATATCACCTCTCAATTCACCTCGTCTATTCACAACGCTCCTCAATACCTACGCTTAAACCTTTCGCTTCTGTCGCATCCTAAACATCTTTAAATGCATTCCTTTTTATCGTTACAGCCTCATATGCACATTTATGTCTGTCTGTACAGACTTCAGTCTGGAGGCAGGTTTGAACCTCATCCCTCCACTATAGGCGACGAAAAGATTTGGAGAGGAAATGAGGCTTACTATGCAGAGTGAGGAGTGAGGTAGTTTGCGATTACTTTCGTCGCTGAGCCAGAAGTGGAACAAGTCCACGTAAATGAAGTGCAATGAATCTGGACGTAACAATTTTCGAAGCATTCAAAAAGGAGAGACCTTAATCCTTGTCTTTACTCAGCATCATTCATACCTCAGTACTTTTCATATTATCACAGCCATGAACAAAACTGAGATAAAAGTTAAGGAAAAAGATACATTTTTCTCTATCCCAAACCCAAAGACGAATGAAAAACATTCCTTTCATCAAGGAATGGTTGCAGAACCACACATTATTATATATATGTATATGTAGATTCATGTAGTTACCCTCGGTTGTTTATCTACTTATTAATTAAATGAAAATGTGTATCATGCTGGGAAATACTCGTAAAAATTACATTTATGAGAATCATCATGATATTAGTTGCATATATATTGACATGCTACATGTATATGATGTATGGACCTAAGTGATTATTATTTTTATTGTTCACATGTTTCTGCATCTCGTAAACCACATGAAGATCTCTTATGTTGTTGTAAACAAAATATACCGCCAAATTTCAATATGATAATTAATAGTAAGTGATGACAATAATAATAATCTCTAGCCCATGCAAAAATACACAACCATATTCTAACCAAGATTCGAACCCGGGACCACAGTGTTATATGGTTCAGATAGTTAGATTCAGTAGTAAAGAATTTCATGTCGGTTGTCGACCTTCTTTGAAAATACTACCTAGTATTTAGCTTTACTCTCGCAACCACTTTTCGGAGCGTATGTGTCGTAATTAGGATAGGATTGGATGTAACACATCATTCACCAATTACCAAATTTGATATTTTATTTAAAACCATGAATTTACAAGACAGAGATATTTCGCTGCGGAGCTTCCGTCGATTCTAAATGGCGTAATCCCACCTAAATGTGTCCGTTGATGAAATAGTCTCGCGTGAAAAATCGTGAAAATATGGCTAGTCATTGGTCTCGAGCGACCAGGTGGGTAGTGCATTCGCCTTTGGTGAAAGTGGTCCCGGGTTCGATTCCCGGTGGGGGCTCAAATGTGCGAAATGACTGTCTAAACACCTACAAAAAATACCAAATGAATATCCATTTCAATCTGTAGCTACAAGGTTATTCCGAGAGCAGAAAGATAAACAGGCTAGAGAAAGGGTGGCTAGGTGACGTGAAATATAAACAAAAGCAGGTGGAAGGTGCTTCTCTACCTACGCCGCCTCTACCGGTGGCCGTTGCCACCACAACTTCGTAAACTTCTACGACGAAGTATTACGTTGGCTTTTTATCTAAGACGATCGAATTCACACATAAAAATGTATAATTTTGCACCATTGAATGCAATGTTTTCAAAGTTGCCAGAGACAGTAATAAAACGTATGCTTCGAGGACTTCCAATTCATCTTCTCTTTCTTTCGGTTGCTTAACTTCGAACTCCAACGTCAATCGAGAACAATTAATTCTTTGATTAATCTACCCCGCCCCCTTGCTGACTTGGTCCTTTAACCAACTCCGCCTTGGTTGTCATAGTAATTTCCTTAGAGCTTCTATTGAAAACTTTTTGAACAGTTGGTAATTTTCTATTCATCAAATTTTTAGTAAGACCACTTAATTTGCATAATACATCATTAGTGCAGGACGAATAAATCAAACTATAATGTAATAACCGTCACCTGTGCTTTTATTTACTTTATGTTTACCAATAAATTAATTCGATTTTGTGATTTTTAGTATAATTTTATTTTTAAGGGTCTCAGATAGTACATGAATATAACAATTGAAATATGTTATAAAATCGGAAAGCGGTCCCGGGTTCGATTCCCGGTGGGGGCTCACGTGCAAAAATGACCTAAGCTGTCGAAGCACTTGTGACAATACTTCTACTACTTCTACTATAAAATCGGAATGGGTCATAATGGAGAAAATCAAACGAAAAGATATATATTCTTCAATAGTTTTCGTAATTACGGCTACGGAAAGTATTTTATATGATAAGGATAAGAAAATATTCTCTGCATAAAGATAGGAAACCTTCTTCCCTACGGCATCAATCTCGATTTCATACATCCACTATTTATACTTAGCCGAACATCCCGTTGATTCTCAACGGTGAAATAAAAGTTAGTGAATACAATACTAATTGCTTCATTCATATGTTGTTATGCATTAGTGATTCAGTCATCCCCGTGTTTAAAATAAAACGTAAAAGTATGTTGCTTGCAATACATCAAATCAGGCGGAATCTGCTAATGAGAGCACTATGAATTATTTTCGCAACTCTCGAATCATTAATTCACATCAATACTTTCAAATGAGCCTAATTTATTCGTGTATTTTTATGGAAAAAGGCATGAGCTAGGATTCAAGAATCAGTAAGGTTGTCAGGGAGACTGCTGGTTTACGACCTCAGAATTTCACAAAATTTTCTTATATTTTAACAAAATTCTCGAAATTTCGAATCGTAATCGATATTCAAAATAAGAATCTTTATTCAATTTCTAATGTTCCGGTGCTTGTCTCGATGTCCTTCAATCATTCTCTCTTGTTTAATTTGCAAAAGAATTAAAGCCTGTAAAAGATACAAATAAGCTATATATGTATTGCTAATGAGAACGCTTTTACAGGAGTCGAACCGGGGACTTAAAGGTGAATAAAAAGAAGCCTATATCTTCAAAGGGATGAAATTTCACTATTTACAAAGTTTGAAAGTTGCACAGCCTCTGGTTATCTAGTCTTAGGTGATCACACACACATACAAACCTTCTGTTTTATTTATAAGATTAAAATTTACGTATTAAAATGATTTGTTTTGACAATGAACTCTATACAGATTTTTGTGGAATTTTTCTTCGACCGTCTGTAAACGAACTTAGTAAAGCATCAGGAATTGAAATAACGTTACTCAATTGCTTAGTTAGGATAGATAATTTCATGCCTAAGTCTTGCCGTAAAGCGCTTTGAATTGAGTGTCGAATGGTGCCATTTTTCATGGAAAAACGAATTCGAATGAATGGTATGAGCCCGATGGCGATTATAACAGTATATTTTAGTATATGCTTAAGAATTCGTGTCGGCAACTTAGGTGGGTGGCTAAGATAAACATTCCCTTAGATTTGAAGCCCATCCAATAAATATGAATGAAGAGCAGGAAATGGCAGATCGGTCAAGAGGAAGGAATCGATTATTATTCCGAAAGAACTGGTTTTCCTCCCATAATGGCCCACAATGCATTCTGCCGCCCTGCTCCAAATTTCGACCTATCCTCAGGTACCGCACTGTGCAAGCGACGTTGCCCTTGCGCGTACTTCGCCGTGGGCGTGACAATATCACGGGTGACAGTGTGAATGGACAGAAGACGTTGTCAAGACGACATCATCTTCCGACCGTTCCGCACCCAGGAGAAAGTCACAGGGTTTAAACAAACTGGAAGGGCCTTAACCCCAATGCCGGTTAGATAACCGCATCATAATTGTCTCTATGTGTGGTCAGATAGTTAACGCTCCTGCACAGACCCTTGTTATGACCCTGGATATAACGTTTTCAATCGATTCTGTTTGTTCTTAAAGTTTGCGTCCGTTACCACGTTCGCACCTTCTTGCTTTGCTTCGCAGCCCACATTTGGAGACGGTCTTGAGTGTCTCCTGGAGCAGTCAAGACAACCGGTCGACCAAATAATAAAGAACTCCAGTTACTGATACCGGAATGTCTGATTCCACCAGTAGGTTTGACTGAAATAATGTTCACTGCGTTTTATTTTATGGTTTTCTTATGAATGTTTGTTGTTGTTTATAAATTACAAGACTAAGAACCACTAAAGTGCATCCTGCGAGTATATTGTAATCCCTTTCCTACTCCTATATGGTTGTCCTTACATATAAATATGCTAATTTAATTTAAGTATAACGAAGCACTCATGATTGTGGAATAAACCCTGTTTGTCGTTTGTTTATATGACGATTTGACTGCTTTGATTAAATGAAAATTTGGCGAGTCAAACCTTGCTCGAAGGTAAATTTCTTATGCATTGAGTGTTAATATGCAAGGAAATAAATATATAACTTACATAGATTCAGGAAACATATAAGTCAAGTTTATATATTCAACTTCCGGAGGTAGAAATTCCTGATTTTTGAGAAATCACTTGCGAGAGCTAATAATTATAAACAAATAGAGATTTCTTTTAAAAAAATGCGTAAGAACATTATGCAAGTACTGAATAGGCCTTAATAACAAGGTATTTATTAAAGCGAGAATGGTACTAAAAGTCTTTTCTGCCATCTAACCTGTCGTCATAAATAAAAAGGAATAAATTTGGGAATAGAAATAGAGAAGAGAACTTAAGAAGAATTTGTGGATGTGAAAAACTAAAGTAATAGGTACCTATATTAGCAGCAAAATATCCACACCGTGAAACACCCAAAACCTTCGCTAATCCACTGATAGAACAAAATATAAGATATGAAGGAAACTATGTATATGGAAGTCACTTGAGATGTACTGTAACGAATTTAACTGAACATAATTCACTAAAAAAATAAAAATCGCAAATAAGTTAGAATTTGAAACAAAAACATCCGGAAATGAAAATCGTTTAAATTTTAAATATGAATGTTGTATAGTAAATTACTACAAATGCATTAAGGAAATTAAAAACAATAAGGGATTTTCTAAAAAATAAGACGCATAAAAACATAAAGCAGTATTATAAATAAAAATATTTTTTAAATTTTAATACAAAACTTGTAAAAATCCACTAAATTAATCGCAAACGTTAGCAAAATTTATAGAAAAAATACACCGAAACCAGTTAACATTTGCTATAAATGTTGTGGATTTGTACAAATTTTGTATTAAATATTTTAAAATATTTTAATTATGTCATTTCATAGTGTATCACTGGATACATTAATCAGTATAGTAAACTTTACAAGAATAAAAATAGAGGAAAATTAATAGTTATTATGCATGAAACCTTTTGTACTAAGATACCAGAGAATATTACATAATACAGGTTTCCATTAAAAAATCATCTATCATTATTTGTGGCCGGCATTCTTTCAAACATTTAATGGAACCAGGAAAAGATAATGGTTCCATTCTTGCAGTAGTTAGGCTCTGAACCCTATTATACATCATCGCTAGGAAAGGAATATCGCAGTGCAAACTAAAAACTTTGGAGCTTATAACGTAAAAATCTATGTGTAATGCCTAATGGTGCATTTCGTAATATATTTATCGAAAATGCTTCAATTGTCATGGTTAACTCCGGATAGTTGAAGCGAAATCTGGTCCATGCAATGGCGTGTACCGATTTCACTTGCACTGAGCATCAAGTAACCGTATGAGTGTGAGGAAGAAAAATGCATTCGCTGTAATTACAGAGAACATGAAACCGGTGTCAACGGAAATAACTCCTGGAATCTTCTAAAGAGCTATTAAATGAAGGTAGTCTTCACTAGGAAGTGATGCTTGAGTGAGAAGAAATGGAGTGACGTGCGAACAATTTAAAGTGAAATCGAATGTTCGGAAAGTAAAAGTCCATTTTATCGCTTTATGGTGCATTCCGCATTTGCTAGCAAATGACGTAATAGTGAGCGACGACGATAAAAACCATCTTATTTTCTTAGTCAGAAGTATGTAATATGCTGCGGAATGTGTTTTTCCATCATAGCATACTTGCGCTGTGATGACTACAAACTACCTCACTCCTCATCTTGCCTAGTAAGCCTCATTCCCTCTCAAGAGCTTCTGGATAGGTAGCAGTGAAGGATTTGAGGTTCAAATTGGCCTTTAAACTGTAAGCAATGCAGGTTGAGTATGTATCAAGCTATATGTAGCAATTGTCGATAGGGTTGATCTTTAATTGTTGGCTCGAGTTATTAGTTAATAATGAATCATTGATCAACAATCCCACATAGGGTCGATAAGTAATTAGTATTTGATTGTTGGTAAACAGTTGCTTGGTGACCAAAACTACATTTTGAGAGAGTGCGTCAAAACCTATCGAAATTTCAGTCAGATACCTCAGTTCTGTGATAATAATAATAATAATTTTTTCCGTCGCAATTTCGTGATTTTCCTCTGGCACACTTTTAAATCTTAGATTTCAGTAATTAATTTAATTTTTCAATTCAAATTTCTATTTTTACGATTTATTATATTCTATACGATTGGATGCAGCATAGAAATACATGAACTTTTCACGACGTGACCGATGCAACACATGAAATGGGTACAGCGAAGAAGAGACGGTGAATCACTGTGCATCGCCACAGCTCTGCATATTTAGCCCTGTAAGTCACTCTTCGTCTCGTGATTTAGTGCTATTTTATGAGTTCAATTGAACCGGATCGCAGTAGCGAATTGCTGGAAATCTTTTCCATAGGACGCGGGTTGAAATATTGCTGAGATTGACCGCCGTTCAATCACATTTGCATTCCTCGTCGACTATGAATAAACCTCGGACAAAATGTGTCGGCGGACCCGTCTAGTAGCTTACCTTTTATTCAAATTTGCATGCAAAACTCACTCTAGAGATATGAAAAACAAGGGTTTTATAGCATAACCAGGAACTTTATATTTAGCTCAGACGATAATGAATTCTGTTTATGACGACCAATCTCAGCGTTGGGCTTCCATACACTAGGCACTTTCAGAGGCATGAGTTGAAGTTGCTACTAAAAGCGCATCTTACACCACCTTACGACCTAAAAGTAAATCTGGGTGGTCCAGGAATGGAAGATACTTACGTATAACAATATTATGATTAAGGTATTCTTTATCGATACGGGTTTAGTCAATTATTTTATGCCAACTACCTCACTCCTCATCTTGCCAAATAGCCTCATTCCCATTTCAATGCTCTTTGTAGCTAATAATTGAAGGGATGAGGATCTAATCAGCCTCCGGGTTGATGACCGTGTGCGCCTGTGATATTGCTTCTACGAAAAGTCAGAAAATTCTAATTAATAATAAGTGTTATTCTGGCACGCAATCTACCAGAGTATACAACGGTTTGAGAAATGAAAGGATAATAGTTTAACAGAATGAAAATTTTTTATTATAAGAATACTTTAAAGATGTGTATATGCGACCAATAATAAACTTTTCACTATATCAATCTCTCAACAATGCCCATTTAATTAACAATATGCTTCTGTAAACAACTTGCACATCTCGCTAAAATGCTACAATAAAATACTTTTTATGCACTCCCAAACAAGACGTAATAATTTAATCCGAGTATTTTCTAGGCGAAATTTGTTTTCAACGGTACCAATGAAATTAGGATTTCTAAAGTGTTTGAATCCCTCTTGTATTAAGTTAGCATAGGCAGGTTACTGTTTCTGTATATGTGACATCGTTTAACTATATTGTTGTGTATTTCAATACCCAGCAATACAGTTCCATATTTCTATAAGTAGCCCAACAATAAAACCACCTATTTCTATCGAGAGCATTAAATATATTCCGATCGACAAAATAATATGACCGAATACGACGCAAACGACATTTAAAACCATTCATTTATTTTTCACGTGATTTTTAAACACGATACCGCTTGCATCGATTCGTTTATGGTGTGAAGTATTGATAAAATCGAATGTTCCGTCATTCTTCTTTCGGGTGTGTTCCGTGGAGAGTAGAGCATCATTTAACCTTCTTTTCCTTTCCAAATGGATTTATCCGATGAAACTTCCTCTCTTTTAATAATTCCCAAGTTTGCAACCAACTTCCTTCCCCATGAGAATGGATTGGAAGTTTAGGGTCCGAACAGATATCTCACCTTCCTCTCGAAAGAGGTCTCCTAAGTCTGGAAAAGGTGGGCTGAAGTACTAAGCACCGGCAGGTCCCGGGAAAGGCGTCCCATTGCTCTAGGAGTTGCCTGTATGCCCCAATTGGTCGGATGGTTAGAAGCCCGGGACCTTTCAAGATTTCACAGTACCCATCTCTGGATGTGCAGGATACAAACGGAAGGTTAAGAGCACAGTTCAGGGAGCTTTTCTTTATTAGAGGATGGCGTTTACCATACTTCAGCATAATAAACAATGAGGCAGCATATAAGTAAAAGTAAATGTAAAACCATCAGTCACACCTGAAATGTACTGCCTTCATCCAATTAGTTTAACATCGATATGGAATGAAGGAACACGAATTTGATCGATAAGTTGACCTAGCCATTTTCCTACCTCATTTTCAATTCTGCTTTCATATAGCTGGAAGAACGATTCAAGAAAACAAAACTGCATAAATTGAATTGGTCTCCGGAAGTGGCGAAAAGAAAATTGAACGCTAGGAAATACGACATTTTCCCAACCAATCCCGACGGTTTCTGGTTTAGAACATATGGAAGGAGGGTTACTACTCTATAGCAATACTTTCAAAGTTAAAGTAAAACACAATGATTTGCATATAAGCCTGAAGAAGAATGAGATTACATTCCAGAAAACCCTATTTTTTTCATCAAATTGTTTTCTGGAATGCTGTATTGTTGGGTATAGAAACTTTCTTACCTGCATAAGTATGGAACATTATCATCATTTTGCCAATATTTTCTAATTACGGTATTTTATCCGAAATATTTGGCTACCTCCCGCTCGTTTAAGGCTCGCAAAAATTGGGAACCTCGTTCTTTGGTCGTGAGTAACTCGTTTAGTCACGTGTTTTAATGAATTAAAATTACGATTGAGTTAAAGATATCAAAATATTTTTTTAATTAATTCAAGATATTTAATGATTTAAATTTTATTTTTTCTATTGATGAATATGCTATAAATTCGTTACAAATGTCAATTTCTCAAAAATTCATATTATTAACACCTTAGCCAAGATTAAAATTTTTTCGGAATTTATTTATAATTCCTTTTATTATTTTTTGTTTTTATTTAAATTTCATTTATTAATATGTTTACTTAATTACTCTAAAATAATTCAG
>KZ308972.1:246232-259493 GCA_000376725.2 Ladona fulva
ATCACTGTTTATTTTAATTACTCTAAAAAATTCAGGTTTTATTATTATTATGACTAACTCTCTAGCCAGATTGTATATTTTTTATTTAATCAGAATATATTAATAATTTCTTTTGATTAAAACATTGTTTTATTTTATTATTTATTTTTACATAATTACTTATTTAATTTGATAATTTATTCGTTTTTATATTATTATAATGTCATTAGCTACAATGTTTAATTAATTAGTCTGCAACTTTCAAAATGCTACATTCACACGTGTTACAATTTTGAATGTTATTTTGACATTTTTGATTCCCAATGCATAGTTCTCCCTCAATTTTCCTCGCGCTTTTAAGAGCGCACTCGAGCTCTTTCTTTGGCTCGAACCGAAACCCGACACCGCGCGGGCACTTGGATCGGCGTGGCGTGATCGTAGCCTCTCCCCGACCCTAGCCTTATAATTGAAATGAGGCGCTCTGATTGGTCAATTTATTTTGACGGAAAAATACCCAAACTGAGGACAGTTGCACTCTTGTCTTCAGTGATCGAAGTCGTGGACGAGCTGTCGAGGTTTAAGTGTTTTTTCCTATTATTGTGAAGTAATTAAGCAGCAAATGTGCTATAGTTACGCCGACAATTGATCACCTAGAGACCGGTTGTCATAGTGTTTCTTGAAGGAGATAATTGTGTGATATTAAAACTTTGAGTGATTCATTGGCGACTTCATCGATGGAGTGCTGAACACGAGACTTTCTAGCTGTAACAAAGAGGAAATCAGAAAATTAAGGTAATTCATAACTTTGTTAATATCCAAATTTGGTATTTTCCCGCCTAGGAGGTCAAAGATACGATGATCTAACTTCGTACTCAAGTAGAGATTTCATATATTTATGTAAAATCACGGTTTGAAGAGAAAAGAATACGTACCATATGGACATTTGCTTACAAATATCTAAATTCAAATTTATTCTAGATAAAAAATTCGTAATGAATATAGTTAACTTAGCTAAATGGTTGCTGGTGAAATGAACGGAAAGGAAGTCAACAAGGCTGCCATGGGAACGAGACTTTCGTTAACATGGCAACGATGGAAATTAAGGTAAAGGCCGGAAGTTTTTGTCGACTGTTCATATAAAACCAACACGTAGAATGTTATTAAGTTTATCTTAATGAAAAAATAACCTAATATTTTAATATTTACTTAAAATTCAATAAGAAATCGAGAAGATTATTCCGGAAGTCGTTCATACGTATTTCCATTTCCCTATAACTTATAAATGCACCAAAATTTCGTATAATTTGTAGCGTTTCGAGATGTAGCTCAGAAAATTCCTTTCGAAAAGCAGAAACATGAACAGAAAGGTTCTCTTGTTAGCAATAGGTGTTTCTTACTCTCCATAAAGTATACAGTGATGCAGGAATAGCAAATCCTCTTGTGTTTTGATCCCATTTATCGCAAATATCGATTATGTTTTTTAAAGCGAAATTGATGGAATGAAACATATTTCACACATTACATTATTATTCTTAATCAGCGATGGAAATATAAATAGCATTCAACGATGAACATTTTTATTAATACCAAAGTTATTTATCAAATGCATTTTGTAGAATTGTTTATTAGGATGGTTACTATGGTACCGTTTATCTTGAATTAATAATCATTTACTTGAATTTCAATTATGTAATAGATTTTAACAACAAATTCCTCGTATAAAACTCTATTCAACCCATTTGGGGAAAGGGTGAATTAATTCGTGAGGAATTTATGTTGCTTCAGCAGGAAAATTGATTTTTGTGTTTCAGTATGCTAGGTAATATTACTTATAATGCGTATAAATCAGAAACGTTACATTTCAAATACGTATAAATTTTGAAATTGTCAAAAGATCAAGAAATTATTTAGGTAAATTTATTCGAAAAACATCCATTATCAATCAAACAATCTACCGGTCACAGATATAATAAGTTATTAAAGGATTTGACTTACAATTGGATTAGAAAGACCAGATGTGCACAATGACATATATTTTTAAAAGCTGAGTTCCGTCATGCTTGACGGGGGTGTTTCCTAGTATTCGATATGTAGTATCCTAGCAACAGCAACATTGATAGCTCACGCTTCAGGGACTGTTGATAGACATGGTGGTTTAATAGAACTCTGCCGAAATCATCATCATTATTAATATTATTATTATTAGGCTTCCATAAAATTACAAATTCGTGAATAGCTGTGAATCGTTAGTATATCGTGTCTTAGAATTAGTAGCTATGTTTTAAATTCGCTCTTTAGTGGTGTCATAAGCATTTTCACTCCCAGTTCTCTCCCATCAAAGCTTCGTCCTGCTTAAATCTCTCCTGATATCAGCGATGACCACTCTACTTCTTCGCAAGTGCCTGCGAAGGGTTATCGCAGCGTGAGAACATGGGCATCGCGATATCGCATATCACTTGTTACATATCGCCTATTGCTCATATCTGTCGTGCGAATCTCTCCCGACAAGGAAGAGCTAAAAGTTGATGCAAGACACAACTGACGTATACATCTCCTTCGCAGAGAAGGAGCTTATTAAAACTTGAATGGCTGAGCATAATGGGGAACACATCCTTCCATTTGCATAGGCTTGCAACTCCTAAAATAGGTAGTTAATTTTCCCCTTGCAGAATACATAGTTTCCAGAGACCGCAATAGCTAATGATTAGATAATAACTTTGCAAATGTTTGAAATTTTACATTTTTTTATATTTTAAAGGTTTTATTACTTTACGAAAAATCAATTAAGTGTGCGATTAGCATGTGTGTACTTAATCACCAAACTTAATTACATACCATTTACTAACTGCATAGAATACAACGGTAATATTGATTTTAAAAACTATTCTCGAAAAACACGAGTAATAGCAGTTATGTTAAAAGTGATTCGACAGCTGCGGTCATTTCGCACGTAGGCCCCCACCGGGAATCGAACCCGGGAAACCTTTCACTGAAGTCGAACATGTTGACCACTTGGCTATCAGGAAGTCCCCTCAGAAATACGAATGCGAGAATGTTTTTGATTGTACATGCTTTGAATAGCTCGCAATTGTCTTGTCCAGGTGAGAAAATACTCTAAATTTTACTTTTTTTCCTTTATTTTCACATACCCCATTGAAACCGGTATGGTCATCTTCATTTGGTTGGAAGACACTACTCATATCGCAGTATTTTATACCGATGATATTCGCTCCAGTGGATCCGATATTTATCCTAAATTTCTCACATTTAGTAAAACAGAACGCAAGGCTCATACTCCTTCCAAGTAGATCAATCAGTTGCTTACATGATTTCACGGCGTGTTTGCACGCAAATCTTGCATAAGGCAGTTTCCCAGGCAAAGCGATTGGTATTCAGGATCCGAAGTGGTATTTAACACGATATGCCTTGTTCCCAGGAATGTTACATTCATCCAGCGTCAACTCACACTCGCGTGAATACAAACGCCGCATAGATAGCGCAGGATTAACCTCACGTCTGACTGCACTCTATAAGTCACGCTGTTTAATTTTTATGCCCCATTTATAAGTGCGGTTTTCCGCTTTCGTAACGCACATTCGGACGCTTAAAATTCCTTCGGCGTCTACTCCTTTTAGACCCTTCGCCATTATCGCCACTTCGCGAAAGCACTGCTGAATTAATTAAGTCGATCTCATCTGTAGGGAAAGTATTTAATGTCCTTTTACTCTTGTTGAGGTTCTCTTCTTGTTATTACTGCTTTAACGACTGATTCTTGAGGCCTCTTTTAGAGTATTAATTGATGTACAAAATCACTGATTGTTAGATAACAATATAAGGCTAATTGTTATGCCCTGGGGCCTTCTCAAAAGCCCCGCCAACAAGGAGGCCCGCAAGATGCAGGGGTCTTGCTTCGCATCCATAGAGGGCCCCCAATTCATTTGCTACGAAGAGGCCTTTAGATTTATAGCAATATATCCTCTTTCTCTGTTATACCCCTAAGTTAATCCTCATTATCTCCCCTGTGTCTATGACTACGTCTATGCAAGTACCCTGCAAGCCGCCTTTCGGCGTATGGCAGGGCGTGCTTGCGCCATTGCTCTACTTCCCTAATCGATTATTTTCGTGTATCGTTCGCGGAAAGAATGAATGTTCGAATCGATTGGTTCTAGCATCTATTTTCCTGATTTTTTCGCAGTATCAGAACGGCCTATGTGACACGAAGGACGCATTATATCGGCTACAACTTCTAAAAATGTACTTTCTCTGAACTTATTTAGTGAATTTATTCTTTGTTGAAATCTTCTGTCTTCCAAAGATCCTCATCCTGCGTCATGAAGCATCTGAGTGACGCTCACTGATTTATCGTAGCAATTCTTCACAAATCGTATCGCCTTTCGTAGTATCTGTATTTCCTTCGTTTGTTCCATTGTCGTTCTAATCATATAACTCTTCATCATTATTGATATTCATTCAGTTAATACCCTCATGTAGTTCTTCAAATCTTTCTTGCTTACTTTCTTGTGCAAAAGGGTAATTCTTGCATGGTTCCAGTCCTACGGAATTCTCCCTTACCTCAGGAAATTAGTATATACCTATATCAAGAGATGTAAAGAGACCAAGAGGATGACCAAAAGACAGATGGAACAGAAACATCATTAAGTACTTAGGGTAACTTGGCTACGAGAGGCTCAAAATAGAGAGGATTGGAGAACAACTGAGGAAACCTACATACGATGCCAGATTTAAAATTGGCTGATGATGATGATTAATACGAATTCTTCCATTTTCGCCTTTGATATTTTTGTCGAACTGCTTCTACTCCTTCAGAACTGTTTATTTCATTGTAATCATTGCTGGCCAAAGGCGTTGGAAACAGTCGATGTGATAGCAACACATTTTTCCAACGAAATCTGGTGCTAAAACATTCTTATGCTATTCGATGCGCAATTCATCTGCGTATATTGGCTGTCGAGTTATTTGTGGCTTGTGGAATTGCTCGATTGTAAAACATTGCAACGATAATATTTAAAAGCTTAATAAGTAGGGTCTTTAATATTCTTCAATGTTCCGTTTATTGCCCTTAGCCGTATCTGATGACAATAACAGAAATTTTACCAAACGGCTAGTAAAGAAAGGAATATTATCAAAGTAGCAATGTGGTTGCGATATTCACTCGAATAATATCATATACTTTATAGTATCGATGTCAATGGTATTTGTCCAATCGGCAATGATATCGCCAAGCTGTTATTCGTAGTAGCTTTGCACAGCTGCCATGATTTCTTCCTCACATTCGCGGGTTATTCATTTTTATTGAAAGCGCTCGAGTAAATGAGAATATGAACGCAATATGGTTCCCTCCGTGTTATTCTGCAAATAAAACAGATCGCTATGACCGAGCTGAACCCATATTTGGAGAGAAAATGGCCGAAGAATCGCCGTGATACCCGGGCTTTGTGCTGCGGTCAGCTAAGATATTTCGTTTTTACTACGACTGATATGAGAACTGTTGGTGGTTCACGACCCAATCCAGAGCGAATGCTCACGTATCTAGTTATATGCCAATGTCTTCAGAAATCGCATTGAACCATGTCGCGTTTGGAATCCACCTCTCACCCATTTAGCACCATTCGCTCGGGCCGTTTTCCTTCAAGGAACAGATTCAGAATGATCGTGTCCCAGTATGTCCGTACGTTTGTCAATTCGTCCCCCTATTAACCGGAGCGGCGAGGTGGAGGAAAATCGAAGAATATGTCCATTTGGTGGCGGTCGTGAGGGGGCTGCCAACTCAGCCCCCCCTCTCTGCGAAAACGATATCGGAAATTGTTTTCGCTGCCCCTTGCGTCTTTTTTCCGATCGACATTCCAGCTGCGTTGTAGCCGATCCAATACTTTTTCTTCGTCTCCTTTGCATCGGCTTATCGTCGGTCCAGTGTCGTTCTTTCGCACGTGTCGCGGATTTGGAAACAGCGCCGACGCTCGTGACCCGCGTGCGTGCGTAAAAGCTCCTTTCGCAAGCTCAAATTTTCCTATTTTTTGCTCATTCGAGATATCTTGTTCCGGAGACTTGAATGCTCGGGAAGGTTCCCGGAGATAAAGGTCAATGCTGTTATCATTTATAACCACGTCGCTTTTACTGTTACGGCTCCAGATTTCGTATTTTCTGAAGTGGATAATACCGAACGCAATTTCTTAAAAGCTCCTGCAGATAGGAGAAAGCTACTTCTCTGCAGCTTAAATCGGTGGACTATCTAAGCATTATATTCTTTATAAAATCGATTTGGTATAGATTTGCCTCTTGGTGGAACCGGTTAAGCTCCTTATTAAATACGCAATACTTGTACAAGACAAAAACAATTTAATTGAACAATTATCGACTTGTATAAAAAAAATTAATTAAGCAATTAAAAAATTACTTTTCGGGTATGAAGATGGCATAATCTATGCCGAAACCGGTTGTTGAGGTTTTTACTGTTTTGTGGAAACTTACACAAATATTATTTATTAAATATAGTGATTATTTTTTAAACTTTGCTCCATTAGGGTGGGCATAGAGACATTACCTTTGAAAATAGTTGTGCAATAGATGAACAGAGGAAGTCTTTGCCCAAAGAAGAATTAATCTTTACCTAACCCAAGAGCTGCGTTAGTTATAACCCTTACGTGCAGATATCAGCAACTTGGGTGCTCATAAGTAGAATTTAATTATTTTTGCGAGGTTAACTCAGCTGTTGATATAATAAGGCTGATGGTAGAAGTATGTAGGTAACTTAGCAACGGTCGCAATCTCCATGGAAATTGATAAAAATACGAAACAAGACAATTGTTGCCAGGAAGGCTAGTTTACTCTTTGTTGTATTATCCGCTGAGCATTAGAGAAGCTAACAGACTATACAATATCATAACCTTGTCAGCACTTGGTACTAAATACGAATATATAACTTGACATACAATCTTAAAGTAGAATAAACACAGATATTTTAAATTCGGTGGAAATAGAAATAAAAGAAAAAGAGAATGGTTTTGGTGGAAAAAAAACGTGATTTTTCATCACAGAAAAAAATGTTTCCACTGCATGCAAACACTCACAAATAGAAGGGGGTGTGTGAAAAACCTGCGAAAGTTGTAGGAAAGAGAGAAAGATTAACAGAGAGATTGCATTATTAGATTACATAGAGGATAGTAAAAATTACAGAATTAACGAAAACAGTACTTATCAGAACATAATTATTCTTTGTCAATGAAAGTTGAACGTAAAAGACACGTAAAAATACTACGTATCATTGTCTAATTTCGAAAATTTTTTTCATCTATATGAGTAATCTGTGTATTAAATTATCTTGCACAGAGACGTAAAGGTTACTCATAGATTTTTTCTTAACAGGGCCTTATTTGCCCTTTGAACATGCTTACGGCTCAAGTTCAATTGATACGGTCATATTTAAAAAAATATTTCTAGGGATTTCGTTTGACCTTACATGTTCTCGGGCCGATTTGAATGCTTCAAATGTAATCCGAGCCTTAATTTGCAGATCGTTCGAAATTTTCCGCTGACGTTTGATGTCCATTAATTGTATTAACCAATCAGAGCTAGGGTAAGCGTAGCGTGTAGTGTTGCGCAGCTGACGTCATGCGGAACAATGCACGCAACGGCTGAAATGAGAAGTATTCTCTTTAGAGATAGCGTTACCATGTGAAAGCATTGTTCAAGTGAAGTTTGCTTGTTCGATTCTTTTTCCCCTTTGTTTCGCTGTTACCTTTGATGAGAGCAAAATATGCCGAGCGCTAGAGTCTTGAAAAGCGTTTGCTATCATTTTAGTTTAAGTCGGACGAGTTCCCATCAAATACTCTTTCGGCGTGTAAAGAGCAACGTAAAGGTAATGGATTCCAGATTACTATGTTCTGGTACATGTATAAATACAGGTATTCTTCGAATTACAGATCAATTCGAACCCAATAGTAGTTCGTGAAGTGAGGTAAAATATGTATTAAGTGAGTCACGATCCTATTTGAAAATTATCTGTGAAATCTTTCAAAAGTTTAACGTCTACGTTAATCAAAGGCGTAAAAATATTTATTATTCCACTGAAATGATAAGAAGAAGGGTCTGTTAAGTGGAAAGTGGCGTCTTTTTTTAGCAAAATAAATTTCGCTATAAAAAAGATAAAAAATCTTTTAAAGAATTTCCCTCCCAATTTCATACCTCGGTAGCTTTCATATTATCACAGCCGTGACCAAAACTGAGATAAAAGTAAATGAAGATACATTTTCTCTATCCTGTACCGAAAGAAAAATGAATTCCAACCGTCAGGTCATTGTATCAGGACCTACTTTAAGATAGGCACGTGAAATTGCCACTTAGCAAGCTTCTAGATCCTCTCCAGTGTAGTAGGTTTCAGCCTTAGATAGGTATTTCAGCCTTTCATCTGGCTACAGCTTTCGGATACACGTGCATGAACTCATGTGGACTGCGTTTTAGAGGAAACCGGCGCGGGCATTCGTGACCAATCGGAAGGCATAAGTTGATTTCCGGAACTGAAGGGCCTTCCTTTGAACCCAGACTCACCCGATCGCTCTTCATCGAATCAGTAATTTCGCAATAGATTGGTGGGCGTGTTACAGATTTTAGCGACTGCAGCGAGAATTGGCTCGACACCAAAACCGATTCAACCATCCGAGCCAACGTCCTTCTCACAGCTTCCTCAACGCACAACTTGGGACGGAAAACTCATTAATTTCTGATGTTCTAACATTCGCATCCCGATAGAGATTTCGAGAAAATCTTTATTTCCCTCCATCTGTTCTCTACTGCGATAAGAATACGTGGGGAGGTTAAGCTCTTCAAAAGGCAATACAGAAAGAAAGTTGGCCGGCTGCCATAAGGAAAGCTCTGGAGCTGAATAAACATGTGACTCATATTCGAATGAGATAAACTTCCCGAGGTGAAGGGAAATATGATAATTTTGTTTAAGGTGACCTTCGCTGGAGTCGAGGAGATATCGTATTAATTGAGGGATATTGAATTTATTTGCATTTTCTTCTCTACGACTTGTTCTTCGTATTATTGACGTTTATGAGACCCTAAAATACTTTGAATGAGTTGGAAAGACGATTATGTCAGGAAATAATAAATCAAATAGTCCATATTTTAGCGCAAGTATCAATGCGGTTGTTAGATTTCATAAAATTAACACCAATATGGTGTAGGATATGCTTTTCTAAGGAAAAACAAACATGAAAAAAGTCGGTAGAAATGGACAAGAAAAAAAAGCCTTGGGAATTTTTCTAGACTATTTGCAAAGTTACCTTTCGCCCTTTTTTGTGCCATTATTTTATCTATGGAAAGTTAGAAGTTACGGTATATGAAGTACTTTTTCAGACTTTTATGTTTTTACCTTGCACACATTTATTGCCCGGAAAAAAACGATAAAACTTTAAATTTGGAACTAATGAATATTTTTCACAGTGGTATTTCTAATTTATGGTCATCTCTTTGGTAGGTTTCGAAGAAATTTTACGCGCACAGTTATATTGAAATATTACAAGTATTGAGAATATTATATTTCTTATTTTTATTACTGAAATTTGTCACAGAATTTAAAAATTTCACCCGTGAAACCTCTAAGAATATTACTGAGTTTAAGTATAAATGATATTGTTTAAATTTATTCAAATTTTTTTTTTATATATGTAGAATCTTGTTTGATTTGTTTTGCCTCATGATTCTTTACTGTTATTGGAACCGTTAGGTTTCGAAAATAACTCGTAAATTCCATGATTACAATAGTTACCTCTGATATTAATTATATTGTTGTTTATATACTGTTATATTATATTGCTGATCCTTTTTTTCGCAATCAAATACAATGCGTCGATGCTTCTCCAATAGCGAAAAAAAAAATCAATTTAACATCGAAAGCTAAATTCAATATTAGCAATGTGTTTTACGGTTACAAAAAGCTATTAATACTACAAATAGTAGCATAAATCAAAGATACCGAAAAAATTATACTTATTTTTTATACCGTCTTATCTTTCTTGTGTACTGCGTGTAAAGAAAAATCAATAAAACGATTCGATGTATCGAGACATCGATTTTTGGTATCCCCCGTTACCTACCGTGGAAATATCGACACCGTTACTAAGTAACCGCGATTTATTCGCCGATTGAGTCCCTCAGCCGCGTCGCGATAGTCATCAATGCAAATGGCGCTTTCAGGAAACCGTTTTAAGGGAGAGAGTGTTTCCGCAGCGAGAATTCACAAGTGCGTCGGGCACGCGTGACACTTTGCGATTCCACGCACGCGAGTCGCTGATCGCCGCGACACCCGTTTCCTGAATGGAATGAGCAAAAGCTTTTGGCACGTGCGTCTCGCACGGCTTCTTTCACTTGTTTTCTCAATGCTCGCGTGGTAATGAGGGAATTAGATGACGCCCAGTGTTAAACCGCCGCGGGAAATTTTAAGGCTCTTGAAGGTGTAGTGATGGTGAATTTAGCGGTGTTTATACGAGGTGATTTGAAGGACTGTCAGGCGATGTTTGAAGAGCGTAAGAGGTGAGGATGCTTCTGTCCTGAAGGGCGAAATATTAAAGGAGTGGGAGCCATTCCGTGAGTTGGGATTCATCTCATGGGATGTCTACATACGGTGAACCTGAGTGCTTCGACCGGTTGTCAACAGCTATTGGACTAGCGGGAAAGAGCCGCTACTCAATGGACACCGTCTGTCTAACTTTTTATTTCCTTTTTAAATCCAGCTACTGTGAAATTCTATCATCTTTATGACTTCTTTTATTTTTCTGATTGTGTTCCTCGTATCTTTAGTACGTACTGAAACTCAAACTTTTTAAAATGTTCACGTCAACAAAATTCCAAGACTTAAAACATTCGGTTGCCATAGTGTTGACCTGAATTGCAAATATTTGACCCCATATATTAATAATCTCGCGTGAAATGCTTCGTCTATAAATACGAGGAGCAGAATTATTTAATTTTTAGAAATTTTCATCTCAGTTACGTTGTAAATTTAATTTATTGCGTATTTCCGTCCCTTCTACCTTCTTCGTCACAACAAAAATGCGTGGAATGAAATGTTAGGTACTGTATTCTGTATTAGGTATGTATTAGTTCGTTTACCTTGACAACTAAGATCACCTGGCAACCAACTACTATATAGTAGGTACAGGACGTTGTCTTTAAATCGACTTGCACTGATGAAAGCACTACTCTCCGTTTACAGTTAACTTATCTTATTTATTTAAATTAGTTTATTACAATTTAAGTTGCTCTAGTAACCTGGTAGACCAATCACCTTTTAACTTGTCCTCATAGAAGATGAAATATATAGTTAAGTTAGCTTAAATATATACTACGATACAAACACAGCTGCTTAATACGATTCTCCGAAAGCTACTTTAGACCTGCACACAATATATGAGTAGTGTAGAAAATGATAATGTATTCTTTCTCATTATATCAAGGTGATGATGATTAAGTTAGTGTAAAGTAGACATTTCATAGTAAAAATGTATCTTTTCAACTATAGCATTCCGTGGAGATTCTAAGAAAGGCTTCAGAAATATTAGCCAATGTATATCCTCCCAACATAAGCAAGAAGATCGGCATTTCAGCCAACATTCCGTAGCTATACGTTTAAGCATTAATCACAAATTCAGAAGCTGAATTCTTTGATCCATATCGCGGTTTTGAGTGTTTTTAAGCTCTCCCATTCCACCTTAATCCTGTCTGAATTCACAGAAGCTTGAAGATCCCGTCAAAGTCACTCACATTAATCACGATCACTAACTCCGTGAAAAAGCTAGGAGGAAATTCAAGGAAATGATCGCTTGACAGAGTTGCATCTGGTAATTTTTTCATCCACGAATCATAAAATTTAGCAATATTATTAGCTAACTAGTGATATAATTTATAACACACCTCCTGCCACACACCACTGAGGGTTTGCAGAGTAAATACTACATGTAAAAGTAGATTTCAAGACAGATTTCGTCCTGTGAATGTGGCACCACCTCATTTCCATAGCAACGCAAAAAAACAAAGAATATAATCGTATGAAATTTTGCTTCACACTATGTTCTTTCTATCGATGTAACTATTTTTACTGTTAAGAAATGTGGAGACAAATGTCTCGCAAAGGTCGAAGGGAATGCTGAGAGTTTTAGGAGATATGCATTGAAAAAGTAGTCGCCTGCTATTATTCGTCATACTTGCGTAAGAAAATTCCATAAGCGGGCAGTTTTTCGAGAAAATACTGAAGTTTATTTATGTGTAAATTTAGATTATTTAAGTACCTATATTAAAAACATATTCGCCTCCGTCTTAGATACAGGTGACTATTCTCGAGGGATGGGAGTCACTTCTACCTCCTACACCGGCTTCAGATGCTTGATGCAACAATCGCCAATATCATAATTGTTGACTCTCTCTATCGCCTATTTTATAAACAATGAGGAATTCGATTGTTATTACGTAAAAATCATGTCAAACAATCGTTCGAAGCGCTAAATTGTTGACGGATATGCTTCAGTAATTACAAATTTATTTATAATTTTGTCATCGTTCTGGGCATTGAACAATCGGGCATTGTTAACTTTTATACGCGTTCGTGTAGCTTCCAGAATTCAAGCATTGACGCCCGTTGATACCCTGAAGCAGTAGCTTTAACTCGATTACTGTCCGAATCCGGCCGTAGGCACGAGGTCCAGCGATCGCATCACAGCTTTATCGCATATGGATCATAACATTCCGACTTGCGGAGGTCACAAAAGCATCCCTTGGGTATGCGCATGCATTCCCACCACTCCGTTCGCCCTGTCCCAAACATTCGTCCATTTTGTCCTCACCCTCTTGTTCCGAGGAAGTTTACTCTTACCGGGTTACTTAATGCACGGAAGGCGCTCGGAGCAGCTATGTGCTGTGTCAATGTCGAATGAGAAGCACATCGGCGGAAAAAAAGCGGGGAAAAGGGCTTTTACCAACGCATTATAGTTGCTCGCGGCAAAAACTATGAAGGTGAATGACTCAGGTGTCTCCTATTGCTTCGGGAGATTGAAGCATAGAGAAAAACCTTAAATGGCATGGAAAAGGGGGGGTGGGGGAATCCTCTGGCCAGATTGAAAGACAATGAGACTGCAAGAAAGCAAATTTCAATCTGTTGGGTGAGTTGACAAATTCCATAATCAAGCGTTGGAGCGCTTCCGTGGCGAAGATGCCCCAGGCGTATCCAAAGGAAGGAATGACCCCTTCAGCCGATGCCCTTTGGAAT
>KZ308973.1:0-12490 GCA_000376725.2 Ladona fulva
AAAGAAAATTATTGAATTAATTCGAAAATATTTATATAGCAGCAGTAAGTTCTCCTTTAGTTTGATGTTTTTTTTATAATTGTTGAATGATTTTGGTATGAACTTCCAGTAAATATTTTCCAACGATGTTGACTGTGAACGCTGACGTTAGCCAGTAAACTCTTTTTAATCACTTAACTCAACATGAACAAATTTATTCGTTAAAAACTTTAGCACAGATAGTACAAAGATACATGGCGTTATCGATATATATGGGGATTAATTGATACTACGTTGGTGCCCTGAATAATTTAGACGTTCATTAAAGCCCTGGAATTGCGAGTTTTTTTCTGAAAAAGTGGACAGTAGGAACAACGGCATCAACGACGAAGAGAACACACTTCAGTCGCAGTTCGATCCTTTATATCGTCTCTTTGAGACCTCTCCTCCCTTAGGGCCCTCTCTTTCGTTTACTCATCGGAGAAGGGGGTTTCCTACCCTCCAGACATGACAGATGACGCCTCCTCGCCTTCCTCTGCGGGTGACAAGACGCGAAAAGAGATGCCGAGAGAAACGCTTCTCGAACGTCAGGGTGAAAGGTGTCGCTGTTCCAACCGACCGCTCCTAGAGGCGCTTCCTTCGCCAATGCTAAAACATGCAATCCGTACGAGAACAGATCCGGAGATGAGGAACCGTTGGAGCGTAGATATTATCAAGGTGTCTGCTCTAATTCCGCGATCTCACGAATCCCCCACCGTCGTTTCCGCATCCGCGAATCTATTGTCTCGTTAATGGAATCTGGATTCAAACAAAGGAACGGGAAAAAATTAAGATTTTCCTCAGCTTCGGCGAATCACCAGGGTGACGTACAGGTGAGATGCCTGCGCCCCATCTTATCTCTAGAGGTCTTGCAACGTTTCTTTGTGCCCCTTGGATTGGTGGGGAGGGATTAAGGCCGAATTCTTACGGTTCACCGGATTCCCGTCTCGCGGCGCTGTTTACGAGGCCGTAAATTAATTCGCCGAGATAAGAGTCTTGAGATATACTTTCCGTGTCACAAAAGAGAAGGCACACGTTTAATGAAATTAGTTCTTGATAGAGAGAAACGCGTCGTCAGAGGGATGGATACAATGAAAATGATAAGCAATGTTGGCTTTGGAAATGATTTTTAAGGATAAAGCTTTTTACCTTTGTTCCTTGAATATGAATCCTTTGATCTATCTTTCCTGCTAAGGATAAGGTAATAATTTTATAGAATTAGTCTCATTTGATGTTCGTTAATAATTTCCTTTGCGTGTTCAAGAATTATTTTTGTTGAGGTAAAGTATCGACGTTTATGATAGTGATAATAAATTCTTGTATGGAAACAGGAAGATGATCGTAAAGGCATCCATTTTAATAATTCTTATCACTCACGAATATGCTCAACTATTCCCTATCCAGGGATATAAATCCGATTAGCCAGCCCTCGAACCCCGGACCCTGGGCTGGGTGCGCTTAGACACTAACCACTTCACCATTGCAGCTGTCAATCTACCAGTCGTCTCTCTACGATCGACTAGTGAGTTAAAATGCAGCTTTAACTAATAAATAATGGATGTAATACATTGACCAGATGCTGATAAGTGTGACTCGGAATGAAAAAATAAGAACAGAATTGATGTAATAAAAGTGAAGGGCCAATGTGATTGGTTAGGTACTTGGAAGGATTAGGATCATGCTTTATTTTTGCATGTAAGTTATATTTACAGATGGTAATATCTGCGATGTTTTATATACTTTCTCATGTTTTTGCTGTTTCAGGTCATTTTACTTAAAATACTTTGATTCTGTATCGTGCGTCATCTAAGAAAAAAAAACGCATGCATAACTTTTCTAAAGTTTTAGGTCTATGGTTTTCAGACTATTCTAAACATTACCTCCTTTATATGAGGCAACTAAGCAGACGACCAGTGCTAAGTTTTTAAACATGTTCATGACTACGGACAAATTATGCCTACGGGAGAGAGGTTGAGATTTCGATGATCCTAGTATAAAACCATAATGTCCAAGAGTGCAGACAAGCGCAAGTGTTATAGACACGTATTGCCTCCCAATGACACAACGTTGGAAAGAGGATGGAGAGAGCTGTGCGGAGAAAGTGAAAGAAAATTCTCACAAAGAGCGTTTCACTGGACCAAAGAATAGAGCTTGAGTAAAATGGGAAGCGTCTGTGTTAGTTCTCCATTGTAATCTAATATCTACTGATGAGCCAACCTTTCAAGGAAAAATATACAGGAAAACACTTCAAAAAATGCACTTTGTATTGCTTCATATTTCTGGCCGCAGAAGAATAATTTGCGACTTTTCGTTTGTGTGTCGTAAGAACCCATAAATAACAGGATTGTAAGGAAGTCGCAAAACTATATCATGAAGCTGTACATTCTAAAAGACCTTTTAATGCACGATATAAAATGCTTTTTATAATTATGAGTGGCGGTAAGAAGCATTAAAAATCTAACGGCTCTTTTCTTTATGCATTATCACATAATCTCTTTTTTTCTTGAAAAATATGGAAAATAGGGTAAATCGCCTAGAAATAATGTAGAAATTATGAAGTAGCATGGTCGTTACTAAGATTCCCCTAAATGATATATTTTTCAGAAATACGCAATTATGTGACTTGGCAACAATTCGTATTCGTATCGTCTTACTTTAAATCGCAGAAAAAAAAACAAAATAAGAGCGTTTCTGAGAGTTTATCCCTTATTTTTCCCTCTTTTTATTCTGTATGTAAGAATAAAACGTGTGCACCAATTAGGAGTATTTAATCAATTTAAAATGAAGAAACTAACCTTAATTATAGATCATTTTATTTTTATTTCTTTGATTTAATTTATCAACTATGGGAAATTTTCAATCTCCATAGTGCAAAGGTTTTCCAATTTTGGTTCTTCAAAACCGTCAGTCTGAATTGTCACAAATTCAATGCAGACTTTCTATGGCTAAGTGATAGATTCCTCAAGTACTTTCTTCCATAACGTCCTAGTTCACAGTTTTTTAATTATCTTAGCGGAAAAGGGAAACCTAAACGAAAAGTTTTTTACGTGATTTTCATATTCCAAAAACTGGAGACGGAAGAACTCGTGCTCTTCTGATATAATACATCGGGTCACCTCACCTTTTAATTTATGCGGAATTCCTTTCAAATATCCGCCTCCATCTCTGCAGCATCCGACTAAACTCGGAGCTGAACTCCGGCTGCAAACCGCTTCCGCTCTCAACTCCAAACATCAACCTAACCGTTCCCCACTGGAGATCTCTCAAGCCGTCAAAGAACCCTTCCACGTTTCCCTTTATATTTCCTAACTCATCTCCGAAAAATTCCATCTCGAGCAGATCTCACCTCCTGAAAAGTGCCGAGAGGAACTCTCTTCCGGCTCATTTCCGACCCGTCTTTAAACTCGTCCGGATTTGATACACGGCACCATCCGATATCATAGCACCACAGATTCCGATCTTGACAATCTGCTCATCCTCTTTTATCCCGCTTAGCGGTTTATATGCGACTCTGAATTATTTTTCTTCCCACAAACAACTTATATAATACATATTTATACATATATTGATAGAATAAATTATCTCTTTGACCTTCAGTGTTGTTTTACCCTCAAGTTTTTGTCGCTAAGTTTTAATTATTTATCCCTTTTTACGCTATTATGTAAATATTTTGTCCTTCAAAAGTATTACTTATTGGGTTCTGCAAATAAGTTTGTTGACATAAGCAGTAAATTTGCTTTGTGGCTTTCCATACTGAAGGGAAGTAATTCTTACCTCACGTAGCCGCCATCAGCTGTTTGTACATCATATATCTAGGAAATTTTCTATTAAATATTAATATTAAAGATTTTGGAAGCCGTTCTTTAGAAAAAAGTATGCAAACAGCTGCTGCTTAAATTCACTTTTTTATTTCAAGAGAATTCTCGAGGTCTTAAAATATAATCCCTCCTAGTTAAGCTCTTAAGTATTTCACTATGTCTTCCCAAGAAGAAATTGAATATCTATTAATTATATGATTTCTGTATATATTTTAGTGATAATTATTGCATATTTGTATTAAAGAGATTCCTCCTGAATTAAACTTAAATTATAATAAACTATTTAAGTCTTTCTTACTTAATCATAACAGAAACTCAAAAATAATAATAAATCTTTTAAAATATAAAGAAAAATAAACTAAAGAAATTTTAAATTCTGTCTTTTAAGAATTTTCTACGCAATGCGTGATTATATCTATTTATAAACTATACAATCCTAATCCTTTGCCCATAAATGTATCGTAAGTTGTCAAATTATTTTTCCCTTGGTGGTATCAACCTCGGCTTCCACCCCTCTTCATTTCCTCACCCACGCGCGCACCTTTTCAAAATGTCCATACATCAAGCAGACAGAGACACGGTGAGAAGAAGGGGACGCAGAGAAGCCACGAAAGAGATGCATTATATTCCACAGTCAGAGGGGTAGAAGAAGTTTGCTTGAGGGAGAATATTGTCCTTTAAGAAACCACGCGAATGCTATAGGGTAGGGTTGGCTCTTAGGGAACCGATAGTGCACCCTTGACTCCTCTGGTGACATTTTATCTCCCCTTCTTTCACTCTCTACTTTTTCATCTCTCTACCTTGCTTCGGTGCAGATGTTGGAGGAATGAAGTATGGTCTGAGGGAAATAGCGAAGGAAAATCTCGACTTTTTTTCCTTCTTTTCCACGGGATAGTTTTCCGATACTCGGGCGCATAAGCTGCGTGAAGCGAGACGGAGTGGTAAATGGGTTGGACGCTTTTAATGGATGCTCTCACCGAGGTCTCGTGGTGAGGGTCTCCAGAGCGAACCTCGAGTGCGATAGGTTCCCTTCTTCGCGTTTTACTTATTCACTTCGGAGACTATTCCTGAAAAATTGAGGATAATGGCCGTTCCGTCGTGCTAAGATGGCACTTTTCCTCGGGAGCCTTAAACCACATTATCTAATCCATTCCAAGCATAAGTTCGATTATTTAGGTGGTTGGAAAATTTACGTCGTTCTTCCATTAGCACTTGATTAAGCATTTTCGTTGTCTTGTTTTAACGTTATGAAGAGAAGTTTAATTCACTATAATGGCAGAAAATAGTACTCCTTCTTTCACTATTTCATTGATAATTCCATAATTTCATCGATAATAATTTAACTTTCAAGTATATAATTTCCAATCAATATTTCCATAGTTGTTTTCGTCTAAGACTAAAAACTTTTGAGCGTTTCTCATTCATGAGTATCTCTTTTTCTCAATAAAGAATATACACACTTTATATATTTTTCGAAGTATAAGTCCCCAATAAAAATCAATTGTAGTGCTTTGACTAATGGATATTCCAAGCTATAGGAACGGACAGTTGAAGTTAATTAGCCATGTTATAAAGTTACATACAGTGCCGTATTTTTCCATATTATTACTCCATCATATTCGAAATGAATAAAAATTTGAATTTTCACCTAGACTACGTTAATTCATATTCGTAAGAGATATACCTACAGTTATCGAATTGCCTCATTTTAGAAAATATTTTCACTGCACGTGAGCAAATCTCCTCGTTTCTTTTACCTGTATTTTTGATTTCAAGGTCAATTGAAGGAGAATTAATTTTAGTATCGTTTTTTAAATATTAAAATCTAATTGTTTCGTAAAATTAAATCAGCATTCATTATATGCTATTAAATTCTTCCCTTGTATTTTAGTCTCACTAGTGAATTTCAGAATGTTTTTCGACCCCCAAATAAATTATTGAGTTCAGTGGAACGCAAAACTTCAAGTTCCCCTTCACGATATTGACAGGCATATGTCGACAGTTGGATAATTTATGTGAAATAGACTTAAACTTGCATAATTTTCCATCAACAATAGCCAAGGTTAACCATCCGGGGTCACAATCTTACTCGAAAACCGAAGTAAACCAATACGCTCAGTTACCTCTGATTTACGACTAGGCTCTCCATCATTAATGTCCTTTCCAGCCAACAAATACCCAATCGAATCCCTTGAGAAAATAAAAGCAAAAAAGCGGTCACCGCAAAAAAATCCCTTCTTTTTTCATCGTGTAACGATCCGAAGACTGAAGAATCACTCCATCAAACCCGTTTGATGCTCTCAACCGACCTGATGCGATTCCAATGTCTTGTCCGTCGGACAGGAAAGACAAGGAGAAGTTTTGGGATCGGTGAGGGGGTGGGCGAGAGGAAGAGCAACATAGAAATTCCATTGTTTTCTTACTCTCTATAAAATCCCCCCTCCGCACCCATTTCCGATGGCGTCGTCGCTTCGACCCTTCCGCCCCCATACCCTCCGACGGCGAAAAATCGAACCACGCCCTTAACATCGCCTTCGAGGATTCCGATCACGTCCAGATTCAAATCCTTCCAAAAGCACCCCTCTTCGCCCTCACTCACGCTTCTTTTTTACGAAAAAATAAAGGGCCAAAACTTCTCTCCGCAGTTTGAAGTAAGCGTAGCCAATCGGGCGTGAAGTCCTTTAAAGAAGAATAGTGCCACCCCCGGTCCAATGCACCAGAGCAATTTTTTTTTTATTTTTAAAAAATTATAAAGATATAACTTCCCGGCATCCTTCAGAACGGGATCAACTGCAGGAGAGAGCGGTTCATGGTGAAAGGGCGGTGGAGTTAGCTGCACGACCCAAGTCCTTCCGAAGACCTCCCGAATAAAAGAAGCTGCTTATTTTCCTTGCGGAGTCTATCGAGCGACAGTAATGGAGAACGGAAAGGGACTTCGATACACGCAAGGGAACTTTCCCCGACCTTTGATCCCTAAAGAGTCCCCCGCATGAAAAGAAGGAAGATGGCACTATGTGGTCGGAAGGAAAACGATATTAATTTCGTCAGCCGTAAACCATTCCGGAGATCACTCGTGAATAATTCATGGAGAAACGGATGATGTTGGCGGAGTCGTGAACGCTTTTTGGTCGCTTACGAACCTCTTCCTTGTTTATCGTCCGAGCAATTAGAGTTTTTTTCCTGCGGAACACGGTAGCGACTCGTGGCTTAATGCAGGGAATGAATTAACCGACGAGATTTTCATCAGAGCAGAGGTTTACGGTTTAGGGGCGGCGACTGCCACCGGGCGACCGCGGTTCCATCGATTCGCGTTTAATATCCTACACGTCGGAGGGACGACCGGAATTGGCTGTAAATTGTTCTAGTGCGTCTCTTAGCGCCGGTTTATCTGCCTGGCGTGAGGTCGCCGGAGGTAAATGGTAGGGGAACCGTTCGGTCTTGATGGAGATTAAAGGTTCGGTGGACAAAGAATTGGGTCTCCACAGCCTTCGTTAATTTTAACTTCAGTTTCACAACGAATTTTCAGTACCTACGTTAGAAGTGACTCTTGTGAAAAATTTTCCCTTGTAGCGGTTTTTAGTAATTAAGGTTATATTATATCGGGATTATACCTCAGTATTATTCGTAATTCTAAAATGTTGCGCGGAGCAAAACTAATACCCTTAAATCCCTTTGAATTGGTAAAGTTTAGCTTTTTTCCGGTTAAATGGATTTTATTTTAAGCGTGATATAAAAAAAATGTACTAAGTGCCGCAAATACTTGAAATGTTCACATTTGAAAATTAGCTTTATCGCTTTACAGCTGTTTTTAAAAATCCATTTCAAATTCCGTTCCTGAAAGCTGATAGGTCCCTGGTTGTTCTTCTTTAAACCTACTACTTACTTACTAACATCATATAAAATATCTATCATAAATCAGGATTAAGGATAAATCTTGAACTGTTAAAACCATGGATAATCGCAAAAATCTGGTTGTGGTAACACTTTGTAGCATAAAAAATTGCGCGTTGCTTAAATTCAAGCCCAGAGGTTAATACTAAATTTCGATTCATTACACCTTCATTGTGTTATGCACTCTATCATCAGAAAATATCTAGCGTTAAATTTCGGTGAAAATTGAGTCATAATCAAGAACGCGAGAACAAGAACCTGGAGAGATAATTTTTTCACCTATTTTCCATATAGATTGCCGTGCTTTATATTCCATCAACAACAATCACGGGACCATGCTTTTTTCTCTTAATCCTCGATCTACGTGAGAGGACGAAAAAATTTGATCCATTTTCCCATCGCGTCACAGCGGCTCCATCAACGGCTTGGTAATAACTTTCTGTCGCTAAATGGAAATCGGGAGCTTCAGAGAATGGGCTTCTCAATGAAACCATTGTCTCTCTTCGTTTCCGTCTGATGGAGAGAGGGGTTTATCCGTGAGCTGCCGGTAACAAGGCGCCGTCGTCTGCCCTCTCACATTCCTCACTCCTTCCCAATTTACCCCTTTAACCTTCCCAGTTCGCTCCTGTTCCTGTCACCAAGGAGGAAGGCTACGTCTCCAGCGAATTCCGTTACCCTTACACCCTCCTAGGGTACAATAAGCGATGGTGAAGACCCAGCTCCTTCCTCCAACGGCTTCCCCGAAGGCAGCTATGTCATTCTCACAGCCCCTTGCATACCAGGCAATCATCTCCACCCCATACGCGATAAGGACGAGCATGGGAGTTGTGGGTAGCCACCGGGAGACAGCGCTGGCGTCGGGCGAATGGGGCACGGGGAGGTTTACGTCGAATGCGGCATGGGGTGGCCAATTTACGGCCCTGTTCGCCTTGTGCGTCGGCATTCATCCCTCGGCAACCTCGTGCTCGCGGTCTTATCCTTAGAGTTGTATCGTAAGAAGTCATTACTTGTCAGCTAACTCGTTATCGTTCCAATTAAGCCTCAATACACCAAATACTCGTAATTTGAATCGTCATTCTGTAAACTGAAATATGAGGTAATCTAGCGTTGTCACTATTAAGTTTGCATTCAGATGTCAGGATACGTTTTATTTAGTTAAAATGTGGCTTATTAGCATCTTAGGGAGAAGAAACCAGGTTTTCAAACGTCTGCTTTGCTCATATCCTGAAAATTTCGGAGCCCGATAGGAAATTTTAAATTTATTCATTTCTTACTTTCATCGCTGTATAAACAGTTGCCAATTTTTCTGCAATATTTTTATAATTTTGTAATTCATTGATCTGAGAAGTTGGTTAGAAGCAGAAATTCTACAATTGAGTGAAACTCCTATGAATCTGCGGACATCAAAATAAATTAAAGCAGAAAATACTTTGTGCAGTACTACGAGGAGGCATATTGGATCAGCCAAAAAGAAATCGGAGATTGGCTTAGATCAGCGATTGAATATAATCTTCTATTATGCAAGTATTGATGCATTTGTTTTATGAAAATTCTGTTTTTTGCTTCTCTAATTAAAAAAATGTTTTCATCATACTAATGCCAAGAGTCGTTCTAAATTGTTATCGCCTAGGGTCTAACACTTTCAAAGTTCACAACTTTTTACAAAATAAATCTTTCGTTAATATTTATCGGTTGATATGAGAAACAAACATTTAGAAAATGTTAGTTTGCGTGACACTCATATATTCTGAGTCAAAGCATTAAATGCGGAAAGCGTCAATCTGAAAATACGTTTTAAAAGGTTCCCATGTTCCTACTGATGTAGCCTTTATTTCTCATTTCTCTTATCTTCTTGTGATATTTGTCTGTGACGTGTATTAAGTCGTTCTTTTATCAAATTTAGTTGTACGATCTTCCAAAACGCCTCTTCTTCACTGTGAGGGACTATCGTCTCTGTCATCATTGCACTTCCTGCTATTACGACCGTTGAGACCTTGTCCTCCCCCTCCCTAATAGCACCCCACATCGGCGCTCTCGAGGGATTATCATTAGCTCAAACCCGTCTCCTACCTCCGGTTACCATAGCCACGTATTAACTATTTTGGCCCTAAATCAATGGGATCGACGGTTCCATAGTCTCCTATGTCAAACTTAAGCTATACACCGGCAGTGTGCCAAACTGCAATTTCAAGGCCAATCGAAGTAACTAGTAACCGCATAGAAGCACCATAAAACTGCTATGGCATGCATGTACAAAGTAATCTTTGATTATATATTCCATAAAAATCACTAATACTGTTAAATTTTTTGTTTCTAAGTGAGTGTTATCCGCATATAATTGAAATCTTTCTCCGTAGGTAGACCGTAACATTTACAATTGAATGAGTTATATATACGACTATATTATATAAATTCTAAAAAAAAGTTTTATTGAATATAATCTTTATGTAACTCACGGCAACAACAAAGTTAAATTCATTCTGTCTAAAACGTGACTTTATAATTTAAAAATTCAACTTTCTTTATGTTTATTTTTTCCTAAAGCATAACATTCGTTACTTTGTTTCCTAGTATAACCTTGTGCAGTTGGTTTATATTTTAGATGAATCTTCTAGTAGCCCCGTTTTAATCTGAGCTCTTTCACAGAATGTTAAGCACAATTCATTTAAATGTGGCCATTAGTATTTAATTTAATTTTATCGAGAGCTTTTCTCGTGCTGGATCAACGCAAGATTCAAGCCTTTATCCAGAGCTTAGATGGCAAAAGAGTTACTCAACAAAATCTGAATAACGGGTTGCTTGGCATGTCATTCGAGATCGTTGGAACCCCTCTCTTATTAGAGGGCCATTTAATGACTTAATCACGAAACAAGCGCAGTAAAACGCTTCAAGTCCCATACATAGAGGAGCGCTTGACAACCTGGGGTCTTCCCTTCGTAACGTAGCCAAACACGAAACAGAATCGGGTAACGTCCTCCTTCGTTAATCTGGACTTTTACAACTGGTCGTTTTCCCACGAACCGTCAAGCCGTCATTTGTAGTCATAAAATTTCTATTCGGGTTCAAATTAAGTAAAAGAAGTCTTAGCTCATGGATGGGCTGGCGTGAGTCACACGCATCGATTTAAACGTAATGACCGATCTGCTCAACATTCAATTCCCGAAAGCTATCGCCTTTTACGACGCCGTTTCTTTCGTGTTGTAACATGTAAAGAAGGGGAAGAAGAAAATTTTTCTGAGCCTAACGCCTGTGTGTAAATGTTCTGTATCACCTTGTCTATCGATCTGTTGCTACAATGATTTTTTTACCTGTGAACCAGCAAAGATTATTAGGATGTAATGAAAAAAAATTCTATGGTAAATTCCACATTAACTTTAATGAGCAACCAGTTTCATCAGTACCCACGATGATGTCGCGCAACGATGAAACCGGTTGCCCGTTAATGTTAATGTGGTATTAACCACAGAATTTTATTTCATTATGTCTTGAGGAAATTCCACCAAGTCACGACTGAGACAAAATCTTTCCAGATGAAGGAGTTGGCATTTATATTCTTGTATAACCGCGGCAAATTATTTGGTGTTATACGCGGGCTTTGAATTTCATATAGCGTTAGGAAAAGTGTGGTAGTAATGTTATTTTTGCATAGAGCATTTTAGTGTTAACCGCTTTTTTACTCCGAGATTTCTTCTAGTTACCCCATACATGGTATCCTAGTAGCACACCACCAGTTTAAACTGTTTTACAGCTAAGGAAAATTACCAGATATTTCCAATATCTACAACTATATTTTGTGCATTTTACGTTAGACACACTAAGGAATTCTGTTTTCAAAATGTACATAATTTAAAATAAAAATATATTTTTAATTTAGGGATACGATGTATGATTTTACACATCACTCAGCACTCTTTAAAGTAAAGGCACTTCTTCAACATGAAAGAAAATCGCGCAACTGTATTGCATGTACTTCTATGATTCGCAGTAATGAAATTTGAGCATAGGGTTTCTAAAGTCTGGGTAAACTTTGTGGGCACCACTCTATTAGCGGTCGGAGTAAAAAGCAACCAAGTTTAAGAAAGGGAAAAATCTCTCAAACAAACCCAGAGTAGATGGGATTTTATTTAAAATTCTTGCCGAGAGAAGCAAGAAAAAAGGAATGGGGAAAGAAAGGACTCTCCGAGACACTTTTCCTCCGGTTGCATGAAAAAAGGATGGGCAATAACTTCTTGGGGAGAGTAGTACTTTCGAAGACAAAAAGGATACGGGATGGGAAATAAAGAAGCCGCAGAGGACAAAAGAAAGGAGATTGCTCGGTTAAATAAAAAGGAGAGAAGGGTTATAGAAGGATAGATGCCTGAGAGAAACGTGGAGCCTTGTTGCAGGGTCCCAAAATAAAATACCCCAAGCCCATCCAAGTGAAACGAACAGCGGAGTATCTTCGATGAAGAGATAATGGAAAGGGAACCGTAAAGAGTGAAACGAGAAGGAATGTACGAGGTGATGAAGAATGAGAGAATTGAAGTACAAATGGGTGAACATGGGTGTAAAAAAGGGAGAGCAAAAAGGAAATGATAAATTTGTTCTATTTATGGATATACTCTTGTTTCATAATAATAATAATATTTAACATCATCTTATAGTGTGCTGCTGACACAAATATGTCGGTCTTATCAATATTTTATAGTGAAAGAATGTATTTGGAAAACGATTACGGTAATTTTATTATATAATATTATTATGATAATTTTTATTGTACAATG
>KZ308973.1:12743-51083 GCA_000376725.2 Ladona fulva
TTAACCTGGAGGTTAACTTTAACCTCCAGGTTTCTAAGTGAGTGTTATCCGCATATAATTGAAATGTTTCTCCGTAGGTAGACCGTAACATTTACAATTGAATGAGTTATATATACGACTATATTATATAAATTCTAAAAAAAAGTTTATTGAATATAATCTTTATGTAACTCACGGCAACAACAAAGTTAAATTCATTCTGTCTAAAACGTGACTTTATAATTTAAAAATTCAACTTTCTTTATGTTTATTTTTTCCTAAAGCATAACATTCGTTACTTTGTTTCCTAGTATAACCTTGTGCAGTTGGTTTATATTTTAGATGAATCTTCTAGTAGCCCCGTTTTAATCTGAGCTCTTTCACAGAATTTTAAGCACAATTCATTTAAATGTGGTCATTAGTATTTAATTTAATTTTATCGAGAGCTTTTCTCGTGCTGGATCAACGCAAGATTCAAGCCTTTATCCAGAGCTTAGATGGCAAAAGAGTTACTCAACAAAATCTGAATAACGGGTTGCTTGGCATGTCATTCGAGATCGTTGGAACCCCTCTCTTATTAGAGGGCCATTTAATGACTTAATCACGAAACAAGCGCAGTAAAACGCTTCAAGTCCCATACATAGAGGAGCGCTTGACAACCTGGGGTCTTCCCTTCGTAACGTAGCCAAACACGAAACAGAATCGGGTAACGTCCTCCTTCGTTAATCTGGACTTTTACAACTGGTCGTTTTCCCACGAACCGTCAAGCCGTCATTTGTAGTCATAAAATTTCTATTCGGGTTCAAATTAAGTAAAAGAAGTCTTAGCTCATGGATGGGCTGGCGTGAGTCACACGCATCGATTTAAACGTAATGACCGATCTGCTCAACATTCAATTCCCGAAAGCTATCGCCTTTTACGACGCCGTTTCTTTCGTGTTTTAACATGTAAAGAAGGGGAAGAAGAAAATTTTTCTGAGCCTAACGCCTGTGTGTAAATGTTCTGTATCACCTTGTCTATCGATCTGTTGCTACAATGATTTTTTTACCTGTGAACCAGCAAAGATTATTAGGATGTAATGAAAAAAAATTCTATGGTAAATTCCACATTAACTTTAATGAGCAACCAGTTTCATCAGTACCCACGATGATGTCGCGCAACGATGAAACCGGTTGCCCGTTAATGTTAATGTGGTATTAACCACAGAATTTTATTTCATTATGTCTTGAGGAAATTCCACCAAGTCATGTCTGAGACAAAATCTTTCCAGATGAAGGAGTTGGCATTTATATTCTTGTATAACCGCGGCAAATTATTTGGTGTTATACGCGGGCTTTGAATTTCATATAGCGTTAGGAAAAGTGTGGTAGTAATGTTATTTTTGCATAGAGCATTTTAGTGTTAACCGCTTTTTTACTCCGAGATTTCTTCTAGTTACCCCATACATGGTATCCTAGTAGCACACCACCAGTTTAAACTGTTTTACAGCTAAGGAAAATTACCAGATATTTCCAATATCTATAACTATATTTTGTGCATTTTACGTTAGACACACTAAGGAATTCTGTTTTCAAAATGTACATAATTTAAAATAAAAATATATTTTTAATTTAGGGATACGATGTATGATTTTACACATCACTCAGCACTCTTTAAAGTAAAGGCACTTCTTCAACATGAAAGAAAATCGCGCAACTGTATTGCATGTACTTCTATGATTCGCAGTAATGAAATTTGAGCATAGGGTTTCTAAAGTCTGGGTAAACTTTGTGAGCACCACTCTATTAGCGGTCGGAGTAAAAAGCAACCAAGTTTAAGAAAGGGAAAAATCTCTCAAACAAACCCAGAGTAGATGGGATTTTATTTAAAATTCTTGCCGAGAGAAGCAAGAAAAAAGGAATGGGGAAAGAAAGGACTCTCCGAGACACTTTTCCTCCGGTTACATGAAAAAAGGATGGGCAATAACTTCTTGGGGAGAGTAGTACTTTCGAAGACAAAAAGGATACGGGATGGGAAATAAAGAAGCCGCAGAGGACAAAAGAAAGGAGATTGCTCGGTTAAATAAAAAGGAGAGAAGGGTTATAGAAGGATAGATGCCTGAGAGAAACGTGGAGCCTTGTTGCAGGGTCCCAAAATAAAATACCCCAAGCCCATCCAAGTGAAACGAACAGCGGAGTATCTTCGATGAAGAGATAATGGAAAGGGAACCGTAAAGAGTGAAACGAGAAGGAATGTACGAGGTGATGAAGAATGAGAGAATTGAAGTACAAATGGGTGAACATGGGTGTAAAAAAGGGAGAGCAAAAAGGAAATGATAAATTTGTTCTATTTATGGATATACTCTTGTTTCATAATAATAATAATATTTAACATCATCTTATAGTGTGCTGCTGCTTACACAAATATGTCGGTCTTATCAATATTTTATAGTGAAAGAATGTATTTGGAAAACGATTACGGTAATTTTATTGTTTTTTAATAAGATAATTTTTATTGTACAATGTACAAAATTAAAGTGGCTTCATAACAATTTATGTATGCTAACGAACTTTACATGACCCATATTTGAAACGAAATGATTTCTAAATTGCTTATAAGTATAAAGAAACATTACTACGTATGCAAAATATGTTACACCGTGCTCATAATGAATGTAATATTTGTAGTCTTCCTTGTACAGAATTACTTTATACACGTATTATTGGTAAACGTGTAAGCTTCCTATAGCCGATAACCTGTTATTATGAATAAGAACTAGGAATTTTTAAACCGAATGTAAAGGAAAACGCTGGACCGAAGATTTGGAACATTGGATATACATTGGATCGAAATAATGGTAGAAAATCAAATCGGAGCAGCAAAATGTAGGATGCATGCTGACGATTACGGAAGATGATCGAAAAAGTGTAATTGTCGAAGTTTGCTTTTGAAGGCATTGGGGATGGCGAAGGGGGAAGGGAGGATTAAGATAGGGAAAGTGGAGAGTAAGAGGATGGATGAGGTGACGACAACGACCGTGGAAGGGGCGATGCAAATTAGGACAGTGTGGAAGGGGTGACCGTTCCTCCTCGTAATGGTGTTAAGACAGTAGGGAGTCATCCTCTTCAGCCGCTATCTCTCCCTTTTCCCTCCCTCAAACCTCCCATCTGGACCCTTTTGTCTCCCTCGGCTAATCTCCATCCAGTTCTCTTAGTGGAATCCAACGGGTGCCCCCCTTGGCGAAATGGCTTTTTTACCTCGCTTCGGGAGGATTGTGTGTTGTTTCTGCGGAAAGCGAGATATGGTCAGAGGAAATCTTCCTAAGATATCAGATTTGGTAAAGGGGTTTTGGGATTGTGATACGCTCGTGGAAATCGACACGGTGGTTAAGAAGTTTCACGATTTTTCCGAATGTCCGCAGAAAGGGCATATGTTATGGAATAGTCTTCTGTGCTAAGGCGTTATGACGTCCCCTGAAATTAATACAGACGAATGCAAAAGAAAACGAAGAATTCAAAACTTTAAAATTCTTTAACGTATCTTATTTCGAACGTTTGTGAAACTGAATAATTTTTGTGCTCTAATCGAATGCTTGAATGATCATAAGAAAATCACTATTAGTGACTTCAAAGTGAAGAAACGCATTGTGGCTGTTGCTGCAGAGTATTAGTTTTAGTTGAAGGCTAGAAATTTTTAAATGTATCTTGGATTTTCAGTCATACTTTATACGATTGAAATCTTTGACAAAATTTAGAATTTCATATAAAATACTATTCGATTAAATTTTACTAGGTCATACGTTAACATTGCCGCCGAATACGGATTAAAAGAATACCAGCAATTAACTGATGAAAATTCTATCTGCAATGTAATTTCGTTATATGTACTATAAGATGCTTTCGTAAAAAATCTTTTTAATCGCACAGCAGATGAGATGAATACGTGACATTTTGCGTATAAGTCTTGTTATCTAAAGCAAGAAAGATTGAGCACCTGGCTTTTATTCTTATTTACCTTATTTAAGGGGAGCAGTTGTAAAACCGATAGTCTCTATTAGCTTATTACAAATATCTTTTCACTCCTCTGTCAAGAAGCTTCGAAATTGGCCAGGTAAAATCATCTGAAGGCATTTGTATCGTTCGCCAATCATTTTTTCCAACGATTTACGATACAAGGTTTTTCAATTCCAGGACTCTCCAGGACACAAAGTTTAATACCATCCACGCTGTTGTTTAATTGATGAAATAAATTTGTTCTGTTATGTTTATCGCAAAGTTACCCCGTTCCAGTTGTGACTTAGGACCGAAAACTAACATTCATTTTCTGTGAGTTATTTCTCTCACCTCATTAACTCATCATTTTGTTCATTTGATCCAGGTCTGATTGATCGTGGAAACGGGTTCCTGGGCAATTACGGCAACAATAATGGGGAATGTATGAGCGAGCCTCAGTGTCCACACCCTTGCCGCTGTGCCGATGGAATTGTCGACTGTAGAGAGAAGGCCCTTTCCCAAGTTCCTGATCATCTTCCAGAGGCAACCACAGAGCTGTAAGTATAATTTAGAATTCATTAGAATTATCTGTAGAATTAGAATAGATAGATTAATTAGATAGTAATAATACAGAATCTGTAGAATTATATGTAGATGTGAAATTAGCATTGTCATTCAACAAGCATACAGTTTCTGTGTTTTCTCTACTATTCAGCATTTGCGTTTTTACCATTGTAAAGTTCGCACAAATCTCACATTGATTCATTTGTTTGATAATCATTTATATGAACAGGAAATCATTCCTAGCCATAAATTCGGAGCCCTCCTTGAGCCTTACGTGATATTGGAATTCGGCGTTGTTATTCTTAACCTTCCGCTTCCGTTAGCTTACCTATCCTTCAACCTCAAAGTTTGGGTAATAAGCAGTCGAGAGATATTTCCTTAGTAAGGGCCTTAGTCCCACGTGATGTCTGCGCGGAATATGCTCGTAACTACTTCCCCTCGCATTGATTGTTTAGAGGGAGTCTCGCCACACCCCCGCTCTTCCCCCTCCGTTCTGAGGGAGCCACCGTCGACAACCCCTAAACTCACACTACTAATTCATATCTACTATTACGCGCCATTAAAATATAGCAGTCGCTCCGGAGGTATTTTTCCATCATCTGGAAAAACGTTCAATCGAATTAGCCGATAGCTTCGTGCTGCCAATAGGTTTCAGTATCTCCAGTGTAGGCCAAAGCTGTTTCACCAGCACAGTCAAGATTTTATTTGGCCACTGCTATGAAGTGTTGGACAGATATCAAATTTGAAACTGTGCGTTGCGATGATGAACGGTTTTATATAGTTTAAAAGTGTCGTATTAATTTTTTTGATAGCACAAAATTTCAAATTAAAAAGATAATTATTCTACAATAAATTGATATTAATTTTTCTAGCCACTTTTATGATCGACTGCTTTTATGATAGTTTCGGATTTAATTAAAAAAATTACTCCGTCATTTCGATCGAGTTTGCAAACTTTATACCTTGAGGAGAATTAACGAGATTGAAGTCTTTAATATACCGTCAATCCGACGAAGGACGCAAACCGATCACTCTCTATACTCCCAATGCAAAGTACGATTACACACGTCAATGTTCTTGGTTTAAATAAAAAAGGAGTGGAAATCTGTTAAAATCAAATACGTTGCTTTGCACTCAGGATGTACCATAGAAGTGAAACAAACTCGAAGAAAGTTCTGTGATATTTTAAAAGATAGTAGTTTTCAGTTTCATTAAAATTAATGTATTCAAAATGATAAGCATTTTCTGACCATATGATCATAAATTACGTAATTAGTTATAAAATTTTCTATAGCAGAAAGGTTTCTTTCGAGTAATTCTTGGAAAAATGTTGCTGGAATTTTGGGAGAGTCATTATTGATGAAAAAGTTGGCAAATGAATTAATAACTTGTATTTTATAGCGTACCGACCACTGCATAACCTTATTAAACCGTGTGCCATTAGTGAATGCCAACCGGTAGTACCTTTCATCTACTCCAAGGAAGGCATCCACTCTGAAATCATCGCTCTACTCACATGAAGAAACATAACAAGACTTCGCCCATAAATCTTGACGGCGTTACTCTTAGAGGCATTGCAGCAAAAAATTGTATTTAGTCGTCTGTTGCGAGAGATCTGCTCAAGCTCAACACCAGCCTGGAAACTCTCCACCGACCGCAAATGAGGGAAAAACACATTCATCAATCTATTTTCGTAATATTCTTCTCCGTGTGCGCAGACTCTCTTTTACATGGTTCTTTTTGGGATACTTAACGTATTTATTGTCAGAGTAAATCTTCCGAAAGTCACAAAATTGCGATTTTCGTTTGTTCATGAAGGGGAGGTGAAGGAGACGAGGTACCTTTATTCCGTGCATCACGAATGAGAAAAGCGGTTATTTTCACCCTGGTAAATCTGGAGGAATTACGTGGCGTTATTCTTAGAATGAAATGAAAGAATTTGTCACGAGAATCCGATATAATGTACGTGCATACGTAGATATAGTTAAGAAGAAATACGCAGGGAAGCGTTTTGCTCTTTTTACCTTTTGAAAAAGCGAAGTATTGCTGCTAAACCTTAAAAATTAAATGAATATACTCTTAGGTAGTGGCAGTTAGCTAGTAATATTGAACGATTTATCAATATTTTACAAAATAAGTAAGCATCATAAAATCCAAAATATTCACCTTTTAATCTACTCACTGCTCTATGGAGCAAATCGTTTTACGGAGTGCTCTTTTTAATACCTACTTCTCAACTACTCCAAGGAAGGCATTCTCTCTGAAAATTGATTCAATAACCAATTTAAATCGAGTATCGATTACATTTTTCAATTTTCTTTTACTATTTCAAAACTAACGTTTGTAATAGCATAACATGTTTCCTAGTAATAACAACTACTCTTGTGGTAGAGAGAGAGCAGAATGTACTTTACTATAGCATTGATCAGTAATGGCAGCGTACTATTTCACCTCTTTACCAACTTTAATGAGTTAATGAGTGCATTTTGAGTGAATTTTTTAATGAGTGCTTTCATAGCCTAGTTTCCTATGTTCTATTTTCGCTAACATTTTCTCCTTCTTCATCTACAGGCGTCTGGAGCAGAATGAAATAACTGAAATTCCACCGAAGGCATTCGCTCCATACAAGAAACTTCGCAGAATGTAAGTACTATTTTAAATCAATTTCTTTCCCCAAAAATACTCTCAATATATGTATACCTATACATCCAAATATCACTCATCACAACTTATCTCTTAAAAGACTTTATCGATACAGGGTACTGAGTACTGACCGGAAGGGTTAGTCCTCCAGAGTACTATTTTAAATGCTCTAAAATTTTATTATGAAAATAGACACTTTTTATTCGCGTTTCATGTAATAGTAATCCATTTGCTCCCGTATCGCACGGTTGTCGAACGTTTCTTCGCCATGTCTGATTTCCCATTAAATCCTCCACTACTTACCACACTTACCACTACTTCGAAATTTTTCTTCTAATTCTACTCCAAAAAACATCTTACGCGATAATTCCCATCCCTCTATAGCCTCCTTATGTCCCGAGAGGGAGAGATTCGGCCACCAAAACCCTCTTAACATCGTCTTCATAATCCTCAAGCACGCGAGCGGTTTAAGAACGGGGTCGGTTGCCAGGGAAGGAGTTTGAGAGGTGGTAGATAAGAGGAAAGCATGTTATGAGAGAAGGGCGAGTTTCAGGGAGGGGGAGGTTTAATAGACGAGAAAGTGAGGGCCAAGGAAGGATGCGTTAGTAATTGAGAGGATGCGTGCAGGGGTAAGGCGCTAATACACCGATGTGCGGGCACCCATGTCCAAACACCCCTTGGGAGAACGGGGTAAAGGATAGGGATTGGTAGAGGGATGGTTGGTCAAGAGGGGTTTAGCATCCCAAAATGTGGGAACAGGCTTCCTGAAACATAGTTTGGATATGCGGTGGCAAGGAAATATACGGTAGGGGGTATGGAAGTCGTGAGAGGAAGTGTAGAGTTGACTCTCCAGATGTTGATTAAGGAAAGAAAAAGGTTTTTTTTGGACTGATAAGGAAGTAAGGAAAGGAGTGAATGTCTCAAAAGTCTAGAAGGTTACAGTAGGTAGTGGTAATAGGAAAAATGCTTGGCGGGAGGCAGAAATTAAGGTGAGCATAAAGAAGGCAAAAAAGAGGTGGAATGATGGAAATGTGGTTAAGTAAAACTGGACAAATTTCCTCATGAGAGGTAGGTAAGTTTGATAAGAAAAAGACGAGGAAAATTTCTGTAAGATTGATGTGACTTGAGAAAAGTCACTTTTGATGTTTTAGAATACTGTTACATTCGTTCATATATAAGAGGTATGTAAAATGTTACAAGTTTACCAAGTTATAAGTTAACTCTGCTTAAAAAATAAAACTGATTTTCAGTATCAGTTTGCTAATATTGTGTGACCGAGAGGTACCGAGAGCTTACTCATAATTTTGTTTTTTGTTTGATAAAGAAAATATTACTTGAATATGCGTTGATTTTTTCTTGAAACCATTTTTTAAATTTCGTTGTCTTACTCTAATTTCCATTCAGTTGAAATATCCTTTCCTTTAATTTTGGGAGCATTTCATTGTAATCATATACCATGCTGTTGTTAGTTTCAGTTTCAGTTGTGAATTCGACAAGAAAACTAAATTCTAACATTTGTTTGGTTTTGCACTTATCAATTTAAAAACTGTCTATTAAAACATTTAAAGTATATGGTATTTATAATTACCAATTAAATCTTAAAATATATAACACATGTTGCGTCACGAAGCCGTATTAAATCTTAAAATATAATTTATCTTTTCCTTTACTGATTTTTATGAATGATATACATGCGAATATGCAGGTGTTTTGATTGTTAAATCAAGTTTCCGTGAAAACGCAAACGATCTTAGAATTTCTAGATAAATGTCAGGAAGCATACGGAACATCATGGGTAGAGATGAGAAGCACTTTTACGAATGTTTGTGAAATATAAAAACGAAAATGTTTTGAGAGAAAGATACGAAAGGCAAAAACTACGGGAATTGCGGAAATAAAAAAATGAAAATACATCAAAACTTATATGGAAGGAATGACAAAAACAAAATGTCGAGGTGAAAGGTGCCTCGAATCTCTGAAAGGAAACTGGGAGAGCGAGTAAGAAACTGGAATGAAGAAACTTCAAAAATGAAGGAAATGAAAAACAGAAAATGTGTAAGGATCAGGAAAAGGAAATACGAAGAAAAACTGAAAAAGAAGCGCGGGAGAGCAGGAAGGGACAAAATTAAGTGAATGGGATAGAGGACGGGACGGAGGTTAGATGAGATAGTCTGACGCAGTGAGTGGCTAGGAATAATGACCTGAAGGGATGTACTCTCAAGGGATAGAGAGGTAAAGCGAGGCCAGGAGAAGTGGAATAGCACACGAGAGAGGTGAAGAGGGAAAAGTGAACCGAGGGACATCCGAGGGATCATGTAAATTCACTCCGGTAATTAAAGGTAGAAATTAGTACAAGTAATCTATTAAAGAATCTCCGGAAATTTTCATCGGGAAATCATCGCTTTAGTTTGCAGAATATTATATTACCATCACTGCACAATTTATGGTGTATTGGAATTCGATTAGTTAGTTTAATAGCTAAATCAATAAAATAGGTATGAATTGAATGAAATTATGCAGATTTTGACACCACGAAGACTGTTTCTTCATACATAAACCCAATATGTCGGTTCAAAGAAAATCGCAATAAATCTCTGATTTCCTTGTGACTCTCATTGTCATATTTATCCTTCGATTACAATTGTATTTAACCTTGATTAAATCGCATTGTGCTACCTTAAATTACTTTTAATCCATCCTGAAAATTTCTAAATCAATTTTCGCCAATTCCATTTTTCTATAAATTTCTTGTAACAATGGGAGCTATTCTCCAGTAGGAAATACATAAGTGCGTATGATTGACATGGTCTCCTTATTACGTTGGAGAAAGTATAAGAGTATGGCATTTTATGCATTTGATAATTTTAAGCCCTTCAGGTAATTGATGGAAGAAGCCCGTCATTTATGTGTGTTCTATTAATTGAGTTTAATATAATTGGATAAATCTCACGCCTTACCTTCAACTTTTACCATTCATAAATGCACTATTGTCTATCCTGATGTAGTATCTTATACATTTATTATGATCTCGTCCCTGTGTTCTTTTAAAATTGTAATCAAAATATTTTCTTTTACCGAATATGATGAATTTCATTAGCTTCCCTTTGAATTCCAGTTTACACTCTGAAAAGGCATTCCAAATGGGAAAAAGCGAATTTTTCCTTAATTATTCTTAAAGAGAATCATAAGGCTTCCATGAAATGAAATCAGAATTTTACCAATACCTTAAGTATCTAGGAATCTAGGAATGTGGAGTGAAATCAAAAGTAATCACAAAGGGAGCAGCTATATTCAGGACGAGATTGGCTTTGTTGGGGACACTGCCCTAACATTGCAGATCAAATAAGAGCTTACGGAAAATATATAATGCATCCAATGCCTGAGAAATAGGATGGAATCATCGGCCGTTATTACTTTTCAGCAAAGGTCTCCTCAGCCTTTTTTTCGCGATGGAACCAATAGATCGCATACGATGGCATTTCGATTTGAGAAACGGACAAGGCGAAGGATGAAAGGGATAGGCTATCATATTCGTTCGTGTGAGGATGTTGAATGGGGTTAGATGAAGTGGAGAGGGATAATGGGGAGGAGACGGCCGCTAAGGGAAGGAAGGGTGGCTGGAATGTGAGCGAATGCGTGGTACTGGCGATGGATCCCATTCCCGAGGGAAATATGTGAGCTTCTCAGACCACCCGATATGTGCCGCCACCCGTTCCATATCCCTTTTCACCGCACTTGGATTCATTCCGATTTTTTTCCACTTTTTTCTCTTTCGGTACCGTCAGCCACGACTTCAGCGCGGTACCGCTCTTTCACCCTTCCCTGTATCTAGTCCTTTTGAAATTGGCTAAACATGGAATACATATTAACTTTTCTTTGATGCACTCCATATCCAGCGGAATTGCAGAAGTTGAGCTCCGGCGATGGATAAAGTTCCATTTACGGGCGATCCGCGCGGGCAAAAATATATGTCTGCGAAAACGAACCAACCCAATGATTTCTTGTTTTAAACATGAGTTATATGAATTTGAGATTACGATGCTGCTGATATATAAGCCTTTCTGTGAAAGTTCGGTTTCAAATCATACGAAAACCTTGTATAAAGTATTGTTTAGCTTTAGATAGAAATTTTGGAGTATAAAATTGCTGTTGTACGTCTATCTTTTAATTGCATTTCACTTCACAGTTCAACCAATAAATAATTGAATTATCTTGGCAATGTTTGGATATTTTCGACTCGGTATCCTTATTTGAGCGTCTTCGTATAATAAAACCGAAGGATAAAGGAAAACCTCCATCCAGAGGTTGAATCTTACTGAAATTCTACTAATGAAATCCACGACATCCTTCGCGGAAGTCTTAAATAAAGCAGTCTAACAATACAATTTACATTGATCTGAAAACAAGGATGACGAAGAACTCTGAAAATGTGAATTATTTTCCAAAAACTTTATTTAGGGAGATTACACCTCGATTCATTTCGTATTTCGTATTGCCATAGGAATGATATTTAAATGTTTTTGAAACATAAAAATTATCAGGGCATTGTCAAATTAAATCCATTTTTAGCTGTTGAGTAAGTATAAAGTCTATATATTTATGTATATTTTTAGAAATGTTTCCTCATTATCTGGTAGCTTCAGAAACGTAACGACTGGAAGAGTTTTTAAAAGGAACTGAGGGAATAAATATGCTTACGAACACAGAAAACCTAAACGACTATTTCCAATGAGAAACTCCTTTAATCCAATTTAAGTGACATTAACGTCATAAATAAACTCTAAAAACATCCATTTAAGTGAATGGATCACAGTTTAAATATTTTAGCTTAAGACAATGTTAATTGTCTTTCCCATTTTTTTAATAAGAATCTTAGCATCAATTAAGAATCCAAGTTCTAATGATACGATGCATTACTATCTGATAGTTATTTTTCCTTTTGTTTTCCGCCTCAAAATGATGATCAAAACAATGATCAAGCAACCATTTAATCAAGCGAAAGACAGACTTCATTATGATAGGGAGATATTTTATCGTCATATATTATCCTACCCGTCGGGGTCCCTCTCATCCCGATTGAGAGATATAAAAATATCTTCATGCAACATCTCCCCCTTCAATTCCCAATTTAACGTCTAGAATGTTTTTCCTCACTAGCCACTGCGGTACATCCCGGGTCGTTCGACTATACAGGGGTTAGAAGAGAAGAGACAAAGGAAGGGATTCGGAGGATGTGGGGGACGATGATCCGCAGCGTAACTCCATGAATTTCGGGATTCTCTTTTTTATTATCAGTCCCCCTTTTGCCAGCAGCGATCCCAACACACAACTCTCTCTGTCTTTTTCCATCCCTCCATTCAGATGAAATCATTGGTCGGTTTGAGGGGAATCGGGAGCCGAATTTTTGGAGGGATGGACGGCGCAAGGGTTGGAGGCAAAGAGTTCGAAAATGAAATCATCCGTACTGGGAATGCGGGTGGAAGGAGGGTGGTTTTGTTAGGGCCTCGAAAACTGCGGTTTTGCCCACTGCTTTCCGGATTGTTTATTCCATTAAGTAATGAGCTCCCTTGTCTCTACTTGCGAGCGATTATGAGAGCGTCCGGAGCCAGTGGCCGAAAAGTTAGATACCGGCACGATAAACGGATTGCCTCGCGGCGGTTGGGATTTGAAATATTATAACGGCGGAGCGTTGGCACTCGCAAATGAGTCCCGGCGGTTTGTTATAAACGCTTTAAGTGACCGATATCAGGTGTGATTAAATGTTTCGAGCTCTTTGTATCTCTATCTGCGCTGTGCGCTCTCCCGTCGGCCATATCGGAATAAAAATGCCGCGGAAAGATACTTAGGCGATTTGGCCGATTAATTAATTTTATGGGGAAAATCATCTGCGGTTGCGTGCGATTTAATCGTACGGATTTCCGAGATTTTCCTATCCATTTGAAGTATTTTCCAGGAAATTTTCATGGAAATTTCGGTAGTCATGATGTAGTACCTCTGGTTAATAGGTACGTCTCTATTACACATACTTATTTAACGTTGTCGAAGAATTTAACCAGAGATTGTTTTAAGCCGATATAAAATATCCGTGCGTATCGAAAAGCATTTCTTAGGTGTGCAGGTAGGTAGGTGTATATTTTTAAAGGAGATGGCTACAGAATGTTGGGTAATGCACTATTATTAAATATTCATCTCTATTAAATTTAAAATTTTATTTTGAATTGATGTTTGAAATGATTAGTATGGCTAATAAAAGGTATTCGTACCTCCAAAGGCATCCTTTCTATTAGAGTTTTCTTTTTGTGAGTCACTGTTGTATGAATCGAAATCGAAATCTTATGGTCGTAAATACACATTTCCCGTATTTGAAGAAAGAATTTTACTGATTGTATTTATATTTACATCGCTCAATTTTAAATTCTCACCTAGTGCGGTCAGTATTTTCAATCGAGGAAAAATATTCATGCGGTGAACTTAGTTTATCTTTGCACGACCGTCGTGAGGATTGTATTATGAAGAGGTGCATGAGGAGCAATTGGCTTCAAGGAATTCGATGAAACTTTAATACCCGTGTATTGAAGGAGGAAATGGGATCTTCAGTGGGAGAAAGGATGCTGAATTACTGGAAGCTAGGGACGGTGAGGTTGCCAAGTAAAGGAAATAGAACGGTTCATAGAAAGAAAGAAAGAGCGACACATATTTTCGCGTAAGAAGAGGGCAAATGGCTCGAGGAAAATACGGACAAACCTGAAAGTATTCTTCTTTCCATGGGAGTAACCGAGATTTTACTTTAAGTTAACGTTATATACTTATAAATGAGGAATATCGTTCAAAAACAAGTAAATTAGAACTAAGACGTGGTTCCCATATATGTACCCGAATACTTTATGTGCGTGAGAAAATGTTCGTGAAGCGAAAAAAAAAATTTCTTACTCATTTCCCTTCTTCTTGGGCTAAATATAAGATGTTTAATAGCTCTAAATTTTCTCTTCCTGGCTCATCTAATGCGTTTAAATTGAGACTAAGAAGTCTTATTTCAGAGTAATTAGCAGGAACGCCTGAGATAATTGGAATGGAGATGCTGTGATACAGACTAAAAGGAGGATGTTAAGTGGAATTGAGATAAATAAAGCGTTGAAAAGGAAATTGGAGAAGGGTCAAAATAAAAGTGAGACAAAGAGCGGAGAGACTAAGTTTCGACTCAAAAGAAAAATGGATAGTTATTCTCGGGAGTGGAGATAAATTTCGAGATTCAAAAATTGGAAGAAAACCTTGTATTTTGTTCTAGCGAGAAAGTGATTTTGTTCTACTGTTATCTATCCTGAGAAGATACATCTTATTTACGAAGATAAAGTCTTTCAATTGTTTTAATGTACATGTTAACCTGATGAAAATTTAATGGTAAAGAAAGTAACAGAATTAGTTTCTCTGTTATTCTGTTTTTGTATTAAAGCCTTTTCAGGTTACCTGATGAAAATTTAATGGAGGAATTTTATTTAAGTACACGTAATTTATATTGATTAAATAGCATATATTAAGAAGTCTGCTTTTTGTTAATAATAGTGTTAGTTTTGAAACGATGTAACTGAAATCAAATTCTCATAATCTTAGGACAAGCTCTAAATGCGATGGAAAGAAATAGTAGAAAATTATTGTCTAAATTGTTTATTAAATTCCACTCTTGGCATATTGTTACCACGCATTTTATAAAACTAAATAAGCCATTTGAGTTACGGTATAAAATTTACCGAAGGTTTAAGGAACTTCCATCCCTTGTTAGCCATAAAGCTAGAGCTGTTTTTAAACCCAAGAAAAAATTTGTGAGGAAATTCAAAAAGGGCTGGTTGATAACGAAGAGAAAGGAGAGTAGGTGATAAAGAAGGGACATGGAAGAGAGCGATGGTCTGGAATTAGCGAGCTTGTCTTGAGGGTGGCCCATTGAGTTTGGGATGAAGATGAGTGGACGCCCATGGGACCACAATTGAACCAAGAGAGTTTCTACGTGATGAGTGTGAGCTGGTGAAAAGAGGAAGAAGAAGGAAAAAGATGGAAGAGGATGTCTCCCGGCGTTAAAAAATAAAGTATCCCGAGGGAAAGAGAAGATGAAAAAGTGTAAATGAGGGAGGATGAGATTGAAAGAGCGATGCTGTCGCGAAGGGACGCACGCGGTTAGTTGAGGTAGGAAGTTGGCTGAAAATGGTGGATCATAAGTATGGGATTAAGTAATTTAGATGGCAAGATTTATACGCAAAACATTTTTAAAATTTTGCGTGAATGAAGATAGCATGGAACAGCAAATATTCATCAGTCTTTTTGGACTTCAGGTTTTCAGACCGCTAATTAAGCTACTCTATAACTCTTAATGCTGTTTCGAACTCTAATAAAAGTTAAGCATGCTCATCCCAAAAGTGATCAAGAGGATAATTATACATGCAAGTAGTTCACGCTGTAATTTAGGCGATGGTTGGAAGATTTAAATATTCATTTAAAACCATTTATGCAGTTTTTCTTCGTGATTTTGTTGAATCGTCTCCTAGGGCGCAATGCAACATTTACGGAGCCATTCTAACTTAAATTATACCGCTAATAAGAAGACTGTTAATGTTAAGAAATGTTAAGAAATCTGTTATGAAAGACCTTTCCGCCTGATGATTATGCACCTAGCGATGCATCTAAGTAGAGAATGTCTCTTCCAAGCAACGCTTATCGTTTAGTTTATCGACTTACCTCTGCTGTTTATCAGTTACCTCTGCTGACCTTTGCTTTTATTAAAACTGATTTAACTTCATATTAAAAATAGCTTTTATCTTTATGTTAAACATAATTTAGATAAAAAAACTATTTTGTGTCGCACATCCACCCTTTAAAGCCGCTTTTTGTCTTGTTGCAAGGATTACGTTTGTCGCGTAAGTTATATGTTCCATAGACAGAATGAGATAATTTGTTCTAATTGCGGGAATTACATTTTCTAGTACTAACCAAATCCTGTAAGTATACGAATTTTGCTTGAATCTGGATTAATTCTGTAAGAACATCTTACATGTAGTGCCCTAGAAGAAAATTTTGATTCAGACGTCTTCTTTCATTACCTTAAGGGGACTTAAAATTTTCAAGGGGGTAAGAATTTGAGAAAATTCTTTCTTACTAGTATCATGCGGAAATTTATTGCCCGATTTCTTTTCTTTATTTTTCCCTTTACCCTCTATGATATTTCATCCGCTACGCTTTCCCTTCATGATTACGCAGCCAATGACTCTCGCAATGAACTAAGCAGTATAATTCAATAGATAGTGTTCATCGCTTTTTCTTTTGACCATCACACCCCTTTAAGGTCCTTTTTAAGGCACCTTATCGAAGATCTGTTCCCGTTGCTCTCACACCGTTATCTGCTCATTTGCTCTCAACGATGCGGTTATTTTTGGGGTTCGAAGGCCATATCAAGTTCCCACCAACTATCGAGAACCTTAGCTAAGCATCTCTTTTTTTCTTTCGTTGGGCATCCTTCTTAAGGCACAAGAATCCGTAGCCAATCTCTCCCATCTTCGCCGCGGAAGAGCACGTATTTATTATCTCAAAAAATCCCCTGACCCCATCTTGTTCACCCCTTTCAGTCTCCGTGATCCGCAAATGCCCGCATAAAAACAAACCACTCTTTCCTCGCCACTTCCCTGCTCCCGCATCAACTTCCCGTCCGTATAAAACTTCCAAATTACTCTCTCCATGTCGCCGTTTTTAAGCATTCTCTTATCCGGGACGCATTTGACTATCGACCGGAATTCCTCAAATGCTCTCGAACGTTTCAGGCTGGAAAATTTTCCCGAAATATTTTGTCGAGGATATTTTTGCGTTCTTTTTTTTTAGTCCTTCAAAATTGCTCTCGACATCCTGTCGTTTTTGGATGTTTCTGGATGAATAAAGTTGAAGGGGAAAACTTCGAGAGTGGTAGGGCTCGATCGAGCGTTTCTTCGTATTTTTAACCTTGAAAGTTTTCATGGAGTAAGCAGGCAAAGTGGATACGCTTCCAGTTTAAGTCTATTTTCTTTTAGCGGTAATTGCAAAGTTTTCTGATATTGGGTTTTCCTAGTCAGAAGAGTTTTGAAATTTGAAATGTGAGCCAACTACGTTCTTTATTCAATTTTTCCTGGTATGGTCATGTACTATGGTATTTTACGATTTCAATACCATGTATTTTCTGAATATACATCCTCTGTACGCCTTAATTATTTTTTATTTAATAATCAATATGCTATTTTGTAAGTTGCTATTTCTTAGAAAATCTACTTTTGACGTAGGATTTTATTATGCAGCCTATTGTAGGTTATTTTCATTATAAACTCTATTTTTTCGAGAAGGTTTTACGTGGTTAAGAAATCCCAAGCCAAATGAAAAACGTCTATAGAATGTCTGAATAAACCATTCTTTCCATGTAATGTGTCCATAAGTTGAATCAATATTTCAAAGGGCGATGAGTTCCAAACTTTAAAAAAACAAAACCGTTTGGATACTCGCTTAGAGGTTTCTGGAAATAAGAAAAGAATTTCTTGGCCATTATTCATCGTCAGATTGACAAAGGATCGAATTTTCTACTCTCCGATTCGTTCCGAAAACGATCTAACGCGAATATATATTGGTTTGACCTTACACCGTTATGAAGATGCAGGTGCTGCTACCCAAGCTTCTTCGACAAACAACTCATCGTAGTCAAGAAGGAGTCCACTCACCGCATTGGCGGCGATGGAATCTCGACTCCTTAAATCGACCGATCGGAAAGTACGTGAAGACCTTGCTACCTTCACTTGGGCGAACACTAATGGTCACTTCGCCAAATACGCTCTCTCCATCACCACTTTTCTTTTTTTCCTTTTCCTCTCCCGATAAACTAAACAGGAAATTTCCCTCGAAGAGTAACGTACTCTCTTTCGATTCCTCTCTCATCTCCATCTAAACTTGTACATCTTTTTATTTCCTTTTAGATTTATTTTTCTCTATCTTCCTCCGTACTTGGCGTTCGCCCATGGAATTCGAAAAAGACATCCAGATATTCTTAATTTCGGAAAGAATTGACACTTTATATTTGCTAATTCAGCGAAACTCGGAGATGCAATTAGTCTGAAATCTATCAAACTCTAACGCAATGGCGAAGAAGAAAACTTCAGGTATTATTTTGTTTTGTATTGCAATTAAAGCAAAGTTTTCAGGAAATGGTATAATTTCATTCGGTGAAATGTGTAATATTTTATAAAAAATTATTTCAACTCATTCTTTCTCTACTTAAAGATTTCCATAGCACAGTCATTCGTATGTATTCGCTTTCGTAGTAACTCCGATGATTCCAAAATTTTCTTTAAATTATCTGACCAATCTAAAGGTGATTTCACACACCTGAATACCATAAATATGTTGTAGCTGTAAATGGTGAGGCGAGTGTTCACAGGCTAATAATCAACCATAGTAAATTCATATTCCAAATAATACTTCTGTTACTCCATTTTAGTTTCTAAGCTGCCTTTCTTCCCAAACCACCACATCTGTTGATATGCAGAATGCATCTAGTCTCAACGCTTCCACAGTAACTCGTGTTAGCGATAGTTTCAAACATACAGCAACGAGTACGGCTCTTGGATGGTTTTAGATTTTCACCGCAGGCACTCACGTCTCTACTCCGCCGTCCTCTTTCCTCATAATTCAATTCCGTCCAATGATCCGGTCGCTTTCACCCAGAATTCAATTTTCGAGGGTTCCCCGAAGTTATTATTGCATCATAAACCCTTGCCTTTAAAAAAGAACGTCCTCTAACTCGTCCCTTTTTCGAAGTTATTATTTCCTTAACCGCGTTACAATTTTCCCCTCGTTTTAACTCGATCGAAGAGGTCAGCGGATAACTAAACGGCGTGCGAGCCAAAAGTCGGGATCGTTTATTATCTCAAGATGTAAATTGAATTATCTCCGTGGAATGGAAACGGTGACCTTTGCCGAGGGCCGAACCTTTCTTTCGTTCATAATATCTAATACATTTCAGAAATGAATGGATTAGCTAAGCCTGTATTCATTTTCCCATGCGATTATTATTCGTTACAGAAAGATCCGCCAGCTGAATTTCCAATTATCTTATCAGGAATTTTGAATTGAAACTGCTTTAATGTACTTCCGCTCCGATTTTCTGTCAATGGTGGAAATTTTAAATCACAAAATAAAGACGTAATATAGAGCTCGATAAAATCCTGAGTAATGTATTTCTATATATGTAAGAAAGCATACCGTAGGTGTGACTTATTTTTCGTATCAATCGTCGTTCAAACTGATTTCCTAGTAAGGATTAGGGAAAAGTGAATAATATAGCATGGGAGAGTTGTGCGACTGAAATCCAAGGAATAACAAGTGTGAAAAATAGTGAAGCGACTCCCACATTCCGGGCAAGTATTCTAGTCACTGAACTACCATGCCGCGTCTCTTCCACACTGTTTGGGAATGCTTCTGTGAGCAAGGCGAGCAGCCTCCTAATTTAGTGGCACGAATCGCCGCCAGATGGTTCTCTGAGGCAGCCAACTCACAAGGCGGTCTTCTTAGGTAAACCCCGCAACGAAGTGGGAGACCTTAGCTCGAGCCCCAGTCATGTCGCTTTTTTCACACTTGTTATTCCTTGGTTTCCTAGTCTTTAATTGTCACATTTTATCGGTAGTAAAATATTGAAATTCTCCAAGGATTCAATTTCAGGCTATTTCTATTTCTAATTGGAAATACTAGAAAATAGTTAATCTATTCCTTCTCTACCAATTCAAGATATTTCATATGTTTTACATCATACCACTGAAAGATAATTGATCTAATAGCAGGATCTGTGGAGAATCGTTAATCCTTAATGCAAATGGAGTACTTTCTCTGAACATAAGCCACGAATTCAATCATAAATTTCATTTCACAACGAAGTCCTAAGGTAGAACTCAAGTAGAGCGTCGACCTCATTCTAAACTCTAAATGGATTCCGAGTGCATCCTTGCCTGACCCTCATGCATACCCCAGTGAAGACCCGAATGGAACCCTCCCTCTGCTGCAAGAGTTCATCCCAACGCAATTCCTCCTCAACAATGAAATATCCCTATCTATCCTCACCCACGCTCTTTCCCTCTATGTCAGTATAATAACATTTTGCGGCTAGGTTTCTGAGGGTTCTTACCGCCCTAGCATCTTATATTCCAGGCGCTAGAGCTGTTTTTCTTTGTACTGTACGTCGCAGTGGTTCACTGAGCACGCCATTCTGCGTCGGAATACGAACTTCACTAGCCTTTTCCATTTACTTCACTTTCTGCTCTCCCGAGAATCCAATTCCTGTACAATGTTGCATTCACAATAAAGGTTGCTGCCATAGTTGAATTTATTTTTACTGAGCGTTTATTTCCACATTTTTTTCATTTTAATAATTAATACTTTGTTAATTTTTCTTAGAGTAATTAGTGGAGAGGAAATGATTTGACTAGACTTTTTTCTCAGAAAAAGTTTTCAAAAAGTGACAGTTTGTGGAAATTATGGAAATTAATGATTCGTAGTGAACTTTTTATCAATCCTTTATAATAATTTATTTATTCATTTTCTGCACAGTTCATATTTCAGAAATAACTTACTGTGAGGAAATCTAAGAACAGGGCTTTGCTGTATAGCTTAACCGTGATGCATTTCTATAACGTTATTAGACCATGTAAATTTTCCTTTACTTCTCCATAATAAGTCGTGCATTCATTACCATAGAGCACATACCAACTTCAACGTAACCCTTGCATTCGTTTATTCTTAAGTAGAAGTTAATTTTAAAATAATAATTTTAGACAATAAAATTATTTCGTTGACTTTGGAAGCAACTAACCTGATTTCATCATAACATCAAAAATATTACACGCACCAATGTCGAAATAAATCCTTTTACAACACTGAATATTACACAATCGTTGGAATCCCGTAAATATGAATAGTCTGTGCGAAAATATCTGAACGCCTCCATTTCGAATGATCCAATGCAATATTAAAATTCCTCGAACAATTAATTACTGGCTGCTGGACATTTCAGCGCACTCAAACAGAAGAATGAGTGTCCTTTGAGGGTGGAAAATTCTCGTGAGCCATTCCTTCCGCTGTTCCGTGATTTTGGCTCTCGGAGTTCAAGTTAATTAAACGCATAATTGTGTGCGTGACTCTGCTTAATTATCTGGAAGAACAAGTCGCTAATTTTCCGACATTCTTTTATCCCTCTAAAGATATATTCTACATTTACTTTTATATTTCCACCGAACTGGGCATAACTGTGATGTAAAGATAAAATAATGAATTAGATGTAACTATTTTATAAGCACATTTAACACATTCTACCTGTTATTTCCACCGCTGCGCTCTGCTTCTGTAGTATATTTTTTATCAAGAACGTTAACTTTCCCGTTTGACAAGACGTGATGATGATGAATAACAGTTATGATTCCTCATTATCGGTAGATTGATAGAAGTATCATTTCAAAGTCAGTATTCTTTACTACGCCATGTAATCGATTTAAATGATGAAGTGATGTAATTTAACCTATCTAATGAGATATTCTTGAATCGGAAAATCATTGAAATATCATTATCCTCGCTGTGCGAATAAATTATCTAAATTAAAATTTGTAATAATGGTAATATTGTCCTCTTTCTAAGGCTAGATTATTTACCTTATTGGGCCGTCATAAATTATCGAATCTATGACGACATTCTTGGAAGTATGACTTTCTGGTCTCAGGGTTGTTAACGTGCTAGCTTGGCAGAATTCAGGTCCTGGGTTCAAATTTTCATTATAGTGTGGTTGTTTGTGTGTGTATAGATAAAGTGTCGATTCCCATTAGATTGAAATTCGTCCAAGTTCAACGTAATTATTATTATTCTCAAATTCGCTAGTCCTCTCAATTCAGAACATCTTAAACAATATAGGCCAAGCGTGATAATTTAATAACGGCAGTTACAAGACATGAAAAATTATGTATCAGTTATTTGCTAATTACTATCGTTTATATTTCAAATTTATTCTAAGACGCGCGGTTACTATCGCAGAACTTTATTTCGATTTGCTAAATACTACTGTTTCTAGGGAATTTTTATTTCAGTTTTGCATTTGAGTCTCAGTAGAGTAAAAATTCTGGCTTCCATGAGTTATATTTTTTCTTCGCATGATTATCAAAATCACATCAAGATTATTTCACAAGGAAATTGCTCCTCTGGAACATGTCGCCATGGGCATAATTTTCACAAATCATCCATTGTGTGCAAGAGGTGTTCTCCGGCGGCGTCACAAGATTTTCGCCAAATTATCCATGAATTCCATCGCAATCACTATCATGTCGATAACCCCTTCCACGCCATCCCTCCGATCGTTTTTACTTTCTCCGTTAATAATCTCCGTCCACGCGAAAGCAAAACCTCTCTCGGGTTGAAAAAGGAGGAAAAGTGACGCGAATTCCCGGTCTAATTTGACGGAGCGTCGATTGATCAGCGACGTAGAAAATGGAGCGGCAGCCATAACGGTCGGGATGCGGAGGATTCGTTTTACGCTCCGTTATCCGAAACAAATTGGCGCCACGGTTGCCAAATGCGTCGGCAGATATTCAAAACGATCCTTGCGTCGCTCCGCCGAACGGGTCGTAGACGGAATCTGCTTTAAACGGGAGTGATTAGCGTTAATTATGCAACGTCTCTAAAAGAATGAACCAATTCGAGCCTCCTTTGCGAGAGTTTTCGGTGCTCGTTAACCGTAATTAATTTTGCTGCAGGTAACCTGGGAGGTGATCTCGAATTTCGCAGATGCATGATGATTATTCGTTCAATGACGCTAAAAAGTCAGCCTCTCGAAGCGGAATTTCACGCAGGTTTTCCATAGGCAATTATAGAGATGTTTGCTTCTTAGTGCTTCCTACGGTGACTTGTTAAGATACTCGAGTTAGCTAACGAGGATGTGCCATTTACAAATTAGCGATCTTAGAATCGCAGTCGCTAAACCGTTAAATTTGCAACGTTCATCCATCCACTTTGAATGTCACGTTGTACATTCAAGATCTATAAGGTTTTGAATAAAGGGATTATTATGTTATGTAAAGATTTGTCAACCTAGAGCGATGAATACATTTTTTTCTCGTGTAAATAAGCGTAATAATATCAGTGTCTAATCCTCTTACTTCTATTGGGGAACCTCATATCATCTTTAATCATCTACGAATAAAGTTTGTCTATAATTTGCCATATTAACATATGGTCGAAACGCATCTCATTCTTTTAGATCGCACTTTGATGTATTCGCTCTTGTATCGAAGTGAAAAAGTCATGCTCCATTGCACAGAATAATAACTTTCAAAAGTAAACAAATTTTGGGTGGAAATAGTATCCGGGGATATAAGCAAACTAAATAAGTTCAATCTTGCTGGTCGAAGTTTTGAATTGGCAATATTACCCAATTAGTTTTAAATCAGCTACTTTCTAGCATTCTTTGCAATGTCTATATAGTATCCATCCCGGAGATCGGTTCGGACCTCAACCCTACTACTTTTAGCTGCCAAAGTTCGTTATGGGAATGAAGATTACCATGCCAGATTTGGCGTGAGGTGTTTTTCCCTTGCTTTCCTTAGTGTGCTATAGTGCTATGAATAGAAAACATCCTCGTATTGTCAACACAATGGCCATACAAATAAGACTTTTTGTATTAATCAGTAAAGGGAAACCTAACTGAATGCCATTATTCAGCATCCTCGATACCTCAGTAGCTTTCATATTTTTACAGCCATAAACTAGACTCATACCAAAGTAAATGAAAGGTAGGTACATTTTTTCCTGTGCTAAGAAAAAATGAAAATATTCCATTCATCAATACAAGAGAGAAATTCATTCCTTTAGAATCTTGATCTGATCCAACTTCTTGAGACTTGAAGGAAGAATGGTTACGATTTCTCGAGAAAAAGCTGAAGGGGAGAAAGGTGACGAAGGAGATTGAAAGGGATTGAGATAAGAGGGTAGAGAGAAAAAATACTTGAGAAATGGACGGTTCAGCAGAGATTGGAATCCTCGGTAAAGGCTTGCGAGGAAAGAGCAATAAATAGACTTCGTTTTGCGGGAGGATTGGGTGGTAAAGGACAGAGAGAAAGGGTGAGGAAGCGAAAGGGCCATCGCGGCCGCACACACTCAACACCAGCGTAGTTCTCGAGGAATCCCCATGAGAAGCACACTTCTTTATTGGGTCTCCAGCTGTAGAGGAATCCTTCGCTATACGCAGTCTCTCGGGAATAGTGTTACATAACTCAGTACAAGAATGAAGATCTGTCCAGAGAGAAAGCGGGGATGGAAAGGAATAGATGGAGGCGATGAAGGAAGGGATTTGAGAAATCACCAAGTGCTGAGAGGCCCAAGAGTCATATTGCGACGTTTCCGCAGAGGACTAGCCGTATAACGTTATTGGAACGTAATGTTGATTCTCAGGAGTATGCCTTCCTCCACGGTTTGAACTCCAAATCTACTACATCCTTGTCGAAATGTAATGAAAATGCTTGGAAGATGATACATTATGTTTTGCTTTTTTTTCACTAAAGTGTCACGATCGATTCAAAAGATAAAACACCCCATTCTACCATGTAAATAGGTTATTTTAGCATAAAATGGATTTTAAAGAAGCCAAAAACGTCTTTTATCCGACAGTTAGAATTTATTTGATGTTTAAGTTCGAAGTTCATCTTCAGTTTCTCATGGAATTAAATTCATTACATGGTAATAATCCATCCTATAATTTCGGTCGTGTGATTAAACTTATCAGGCGTGTATAAACAGTAGAGATATCAGTCATTGTATGAGATAATGAGGAATCAATATCCTATCGACATAATTCGTAAGAATACCATATAACTGTGGAAGATGAATGGTAGGAAAATGATCCAAAACTATGTTTGATGACTGGCAATAAATATTTATTTTATAAAAATAAGATTTATCCAAAAATATTCCGAATGTGCAGGATTTTTTAAGAGATATTTTGCAAATAAATTTTAAATGCCTTATTAATGATGCGGCAAATGTGGGTGAGCAACGCAATCCATCGTATTGAGAATATTATTTTAGAAAATTTAGTTTTTGTCCGAATTAAACACGAAATAATTCGTCGCGAAATTTCACACTTATGCGTTCAAACCTATGGGTTATAGCAGACAAATTTACGCCTTAGATGCAATAACTTGCACTCTAAAATTAGTGAAATAGGTGAACATTATTCAAAAAGTATTTCACTGGACGTAGAATGGAATCTAAAGAAAGCTTGTTTTTCTAATAAACGAGAGTGTAAAGTTTAAGAGAATCCCTCGGACTACAGTGCATGTTGTTGTTGCGCATTTACGTCCTTTACAGACACTAGAAATAAAGGTGCTTCTTGTCGTGGATCTTTTTCGCTTTATCCAATGCCACCCACTTGGATTCCTCTATCTTTTTTTTCTCGAGGAGTAAGATTCTCCTCCTGGAGGAAGTACGAAGAGTGGTCCTTTCCGAAGGAAAAAAATGAGCAACAAAATAGTAGGAGATAAAATGAAATTGAAGCATTACAAGGTGAGAAGCGTTGAGGGTTCGGAAAGGCGAAAGGTGAGGAAGGTTCCTTGTCGTTTTCACCTACCCTGTTCTTCCTCCGCTGTTCTTCTCACTCTCTATAAACTACTTTATCTACCAGCTATACGGTTTTCCTTTTAGAAATCCTGTAACCCCTTAGCATTTATCTCTCTACAAGTTTTCTCCTCCTCTCTCTGGTTATGATTTCGTTTTATCTATTCCACCTTTATCCCGATTGTTGTTGTTTATATTTATTGATGAGTGTTGGTAGGATTTCAATGAAGAACCTCAAATCCTTCACAGTATTTTACGTTGTCAATTTTACTGTTCTTCCGCACAGTGTTCTGCTAAATTGAATTTAGAGTGGAGTTTACCTCCGGTCTCCGTTTCCTCTACATCTTTTTATCAACTATTCTACCAGCATCATTTCATTCTCTCGTTCTCTCACTCAGAATTTCGTTCGCTTTCTAAAAGTGTCCTTACTTCCCTCGATAGCGTCTTACTTGCCAAAGTAACTGTTATTAGAAATGACAGCAGGTACAGAAGGGGTCGTTACGTCTGAGTGGAAAAATGTAATTTTTCCCCCTTGGAACGTGGAGATTCCCTCATTGTTTCCTATTACTAGAGCGATCCGACTACTCAGTATTCATGGAGATGAAAGGGAGGAGTGAAAAAGGAGCTATATTCCGTATTCTGAGGGGGAAAGAGAACAGACTACGCTATCGAATGGAGTAAACTAGAGAGATTATGCCGATTTAAAGAAACCGCCTTTTTCTTCGAATGACTCGAGTTTCTTATGAAATTGCTTTTGAAGTTTTATTCTTTTTCCCTTTGAATATTTACCTTAAAGCTTCTTGGAATTGCATTGGTAGATTTATAGAAGAGAAGTTACAAATAAATATGTAGGGTATCCCAGATAGCCAAGTGGGCAACGTGTTCGACTTCGGTGGAGGTGGCCCTGGGTTCGATTCCCGGTGATAGCTTACGTGCGAAATGTCTTCAGTTTTAGAAGCACTAAATTGATTTTATTACGATAAATATGTTGCGAGAGAATTTAATGAATTCGAGTCTAGTTCTAGCTACTTAGTGGGTTTTGAGTGGCGCTCATTATAATTTATATTGGTATATTTTCTTTTTTATTCCTCCAAAACTAATGCTTTAACTTAGCTGTACATGTTATACTTTGACAGAAAAACGTCTTGGGAATTTGAACTCTGACATTCGTCATTTCATTTATGTATATGTACATGTTTCAGAAAAGTGAGAAAAATGTACATTTTTATTGTAACTGCTAATGTTGCAGCCAGTTTAAACTAAGTTGAATTCAAAGTAAAGTGTAGTATACGCTTAATTTTGGAAAACGCAGCGTCCATTGATGGAATCGATCAATCAGAGGCCTCTATCGACAACGCTGACTCTGCCACTGTTCCTCAGACAGCTCCATAGATAGGAATTACATTACACCTTTCACTAAATTACCTGATAAGCCCTCCCAAAATTCATCGTCTTAATTAAAAACCCGATCTCTCGCAAATCATCATATCTAAAAACCTAATGAACTTTGAGTGTAGTTCCCGCGGCTCCTTAAAAGCCAATTAATTCCGCTCCTATCTCTCTCGCCGATCTTTTCAACATCCATCCGCCATTTTCTCCTCGATTCGCACTATCGCTCCGTCGCCTACTCGATTTATCCATTAACCGTCTCCGTTTCATCAGCCACCCCTTCCACCGCCATCCTTTCCTCCCATCCCACCTCCATTTTCCATTATTACGCATTTCCTCTCCCAAACCTCTCCCTTAACATGAACAGGGCCGGCTCCAGGCACGGGCGAGCCGGGCAGTTACCTGGGGCGCTGAGGTTTGTTGGCAGTATTTCGTTGGAAGTTACTCAACGGCTAGTTGAAGGTCAAGGAACGAATATGGGGTTGTTTTATAGCCTCTACCACTTTATTATTGTAAATACTCGAAATTTTAAATAAAAAATTTCCGCAATTCAGTCTTGGAAAACGTTGGCTTCTTGCGGGATTCGTTTATTAAAGTTTTATTACCAGCCCAACAAATTATGGGGGTTATTCGTTGTGTCAATGAATCCTAAATAAGGAATATTTTTAAGAATTGATAATTGGTTGATAGCGGAAGAATTCACGCAATAAAAAACTGCTTGGTAGGGATTTTCTTGTTAAATTTTCCTCTAGTAACATTTAAAAATTAATTTAGAATGAAAATGTTCATGCATCACCAAAAGACAGTTGCCTATTTGTAGTATTTTAAATTGTTTTTGTTGATCGATTTATACTCTTAAATTTTATTCTTGTAATGATAATAATTTGAGCAATCATTAACATTCCTCAAATTATCATCATTATTATATATCGTTATATTTCCGACTATTCCTAATAAATAAATTAAAATTTCTCTCGTGAAATTCTGCAAGTTGTTATTTGTTTTACTAGTATTTACATGGATGTGGCACGGTTAGAAGAGGGCGATTGCATGGTTCCCTGGCCGGAGCGCAAATGCATCTCGACCGGCCCTGATCACAGATCTTCCTTCTTTCACATCCCTTTCAGCGATTGACATCCCCAACCTCCCGCCCTCGAACCCCCGGCGACCTCTGGTGGTCCCGCGGGCGTGTTTGCAGGAGGCTCTTGGAAGACCTACACGAGGCGGGAGAGCGATAGAAAGGCGTGGAAAGAGAGGGAAAGAAAAGGTCTCGGGGTTGTGTGGACGCGGTAAAGGGAACGGAGGGAGAAACTTTTTCCGAGATTTCATCTTTTCTCGCCTTCCGAAAACCGTCTATTTTCTCGCCGGCAGCGAAGATGAGAACTCTCGGAAAGTGTTTTATTTTTGATGGCGTGCGATCACCTCTCAGAGATGTTTTTTCCTTCTTTTTCCCCTTCCCCGAACACGGACATTTTTCGCTGCTACGCATTTGCAGAGGTTAATCGCCCTTTCAATCGCAAGCATTTTATCGCCGTTGATTAGGTTTGTTCTCTTGGCGGATGAAGCCCGTGGCGTGCGCGCGAAGCCCTACGAACGGCGTTTTACGCTCTGTTTCGAGCTGATGACAGTCGGAATTTTTGCTTGTTAAGTTCTGTGGGGAAACCTCACCGATGCATTCCCTTCTATTGATTGTAGAGCCGTATTTTGGTGATAATATTTAATGTTTTTGCGTGGCTAAATACCGATACCCGAACGTAATCAGCGAAACTGATCAAGCTGAAAATTTGTACCAAAATTGAGGAATACGGAATCGCTTAAAGTATTATCGACCAAATTGAAAGAATTGGATATGAGAAAAGGAATCTTAAAGCTTTAGGAAAATTCTATCCGCCGAAATTTAATTTAGTTAGAAATTTCTGAAGTGAAATTATACCTAAAATCTTTTTTCGTTTTTTAGCAGCTTTTTCTGGTGCCACATTTTAGAAAAATTACTAGAAGTGAGAACGTGTTGAATTCGTATTTTCGTTCCATCATTTCTGTTTATTAATTCTCTTGGTGTCCAAAATTTCGGAAAAACGTAAGATACCTAGAAGAATACGCTATGTCTATGGCTACTGTAAAAAATGGAATGTAGAGTTAAGGACCAACTAGTGATCTCGTAGTGAACATTCATTTTACGAGATTACCATTGAAATTAACATATAATCGAGTAAAAAAGCAGTCAGATGATACACGCTGTAAATTGAGCCAGTATGAGCTCACTTAGCCTCTTAGTCTTTTTAGCCGATTAAATATGCCTTAACGTTTCATTAGCTGCAATTCCTCAGCTTTATCGCTGTTTCGAGACTACGGTTCTGGGAAGCAAAAGGCGTCGAACGTATTGATTACCTGAGTAATCTTACTAACGGCTCTTTACAGAATCGATAATTTAAAGGAAGAATCATTTCCGATGGAATGTAGGTGGAAGAAAGGAGATGAAGGGAAAGGGTATGCGGCAAAATAGGCTTTGAGAGAGTATGTCTTGAGGGATTTGGTGGAGGCGTAGAGAAAAGAGAGGGGATGAATCTTGAAAGAGAGTTTAGCGAGAAAAGGCGGAAAGTAGAGGGGTTAGGAAGGAACCGAGATGATTTCGGATCCGCTCTTGAAAAGTTTTTGACGCAGGGGTCGACTAGCCCCTGATGGGAATAGATGCTGTGATAGGGAAGATCTCAGGGGATGCGGTGATGATAATAGCGCGTATGACGTAATAGTTTGGAGGAGGAGAAGGAAAAGGAGCATTGTGAAGAGACGCGAAAATTTGAATGAGATTGGTTATTTAGGGGCCCACGAATCCCCACATCGCTGTATATATAAGGGAATGAATTTATCATAAGCAGGGATGTAGACGGGTAGACAGGCACTTATAAGGTTGGAGAAAAGCAATTTATGGGAAGATAAGGAGGTTGAAAAAAATCTTATTCCTGATTGAAAACACGAAATTTGATTTCGTTAAGGAGTTACTGTGGAAATCTCACATCACCTTTAGGATAGTCTGATTAATTACCGACTAATCTTTCCATCCAGAATCCTCCAATCGAATCTAAAAGTGCTAAGAGCGGTATTCCAAATATCGGAATCGCAAATTTTGTTAACAAAATTAACCTTAACATTAATTAATGATCTGACTAGTATAACAGTGACAATTTATTGTGAGGATCTGTTTTGTTGAGATGAACTTTTCTATTAAAATAATTCCCTTGAGGATTTCTACTGATGAAATTCCGAAATAGCTTTATTTTTATTTAACAATTCAAATCCAAATTAGTTCTAAGAGCTTATGAGGGAATACTTGCAGGACTCATTATAATAATAATCTCTACACGATGGTCTACGATGTCGATGGTTCACTTTGACACATTCACTTTTAATTCTCTTGTAAGAAAAAATCCGTAGAAATTGACTTAAGTTCTAGAATGCAGAAGATCTGGTCCACCTTTCCTAATGAATAGGCAACAAGTACTGGTTCCTTAATGGATAGAAAAAATTTCTTCATCTGCATATACATACGTATATTCACTGCAAGTCGCCTTTCGGCGGTTGGTAGGGAAATATTATTTACTCTTAGCAAGTTACCTTTTCAATGGGAGAAGTTTTCAATCAGAGCAAAATCCATTCTCTCTAATTTCAATCGGTGAAAATCTTAAAATTTATTTTAAAGCTGGAGCAAAAGCTATCTAAAAATCCTTTCACCTTCTCCATGGAAACAAGCCAAGTCTCTGCGCCTGACAAGATCGGGCAATGTGCTTGGAAAATTAACTTCCCGGCGTCTCCTCTTCCCTTCGAAAGTTAGAGATTTACTACTTCGCGGCCATTATACTTCGATCTGCACCGTAAAAGTCTTAAGAAACGAGGTCACAGGTGAAACCGTCGCGAACTTTGCTCCTTTTTATCTCCCGGGTAATTGCTCGAATGCCTTCTTTTTACTACGGCGAGTAGCTCCCGTTTCGAGGATTCTAAGTGCAGTTAAAAAAGAATTCCGGGCTGGGGATATTTTTGTACTTGCATAGAGACTCGGTCGCTTTTCTCGAGGAGAAAAAGAAACTGAAAAACGCTATCAGCCTCGAATTGGAGGAAGTTTCGGAGTGTTGCTCTCAGCAGATGTGCTTCGGCGTAATTAGAGTGGGGAAATTTAGAATGGCGATTAAAACTGCGAATGAGCGCATAATGGAGCGGAGTCTTCCGGGTGTGGTAATTAACGTTAAGAAGAATATTTTTCTTAGCCTCTCTCTCTGAGGAATTTTATGAGGGATTTCGCTTTAACGGACGTCAGTCAGAATCGCTGCGAGGGGAAGCGTAAAGTTCTTAATCGGTCCTTGCGGGTAAGGTTTTCGTTTCAGCTCAACCGGATGGAATGATCGCTTCATTAAAATCTATCCAATTGGAATAATTGAGTACGAGGTGGAAAAGATATGATATCAAAATGCTATGTTTTTCCTTTCGGAAATGACGGTATTTTTACTTGAACCAAAATTACTTCAGTTTTCGATCATTTTGTCAACCTATATGTTTTACGAACTACTTTAGATGAAAAATTTGGGATTTAAGGCCACATTCAATATGTTCCTTATCAATGAAATTTTTAACGATCATATTTGAAGATACCAATATTACGAAATTTGCAAATGTGGAAGGTTCAAAAACAAAGATTCTCTCTATTTATCGCATATTTTGCCTTTGTAATCAGGATCAAAACTGATTGGATTTTAGAGTTTATAGAATAGTGATTAATACGTTGTTATTCCTCTCTGAGTTGAACCTAGACTGAAATTTCTTATTAAAATAACGTATGTAAATAATACATTGAATGAGTGCATGATGTTTTATTGGTGTTATTCTTTATGAGTCTGATCTCGCCATTGAGCGTCGATCTTAATCTCTGCATTCCCATGCTTAAGCACGATATTCATTTTCCTTTGAGTAAACTGAAATCAGAACAAAATTATCTCGTGGTGTTTGCTTAAATTTAATCTCGGTTGTGTGCGTCATGAAACACGTAGTCTGAGAGTGTGACCTTGCAGATTGCTTGGCGATTCATAGGTTTCAATTCCCGCTCGCACGAAGACAAGGGCATAATTCAGAGATCAGACGATAGCAGTTAAGGATTGAAACGGAGAGTTAAGGCATCCAAAGGCGGGAGAGGGAGAGTTTAGCGAAGGAGGAGTTTAGGGTTGGAAAAAGGATTAACGTGTAAAGCGGGCTTCTATAGTGAGTAATGCCCGAAGGCTGAAGTCGGAAGGAATATGGCGAGTTAGGGAGGCGCTTAAGAGGAAAGTTAAGCGCCCTGGAAGTTGGGCTAATGGAATGAGATATGCGCCCCGCTCGAGATACAGTTTTATCCTTCACCTCTTTCCACGCCTTGCCAGAAAATCCGACCTCCTCTTCATAATCCCTCTCGCGCCCTCACCCGCCACCCCTCAGACCTGATCAAAGACCTTGTTCGATAATGCCCAACCCTTCTCCCTAATTCCTGCCTTACCCTTTCTCCTTAACCCTATATCCACCTGTCTCTCCTCCTTCTTCCTTCCACTGTCACAACTTTCTCCTCTCCTTCTACCTTCTCCTTCAATCCACGTATCCCTCCCATTATTTTACTCCTTATCCACACTGCCTCCATTCCAGTTTTACGACGGTGATTAGTGTCACTGCATATCAAAGGGGGTTATTTTTCGAGAGTGCGTTCATGGCCAATGAAGAGGAATTGGAAGATATTTAAAGAGGCAAAATAGATCGGAGTTCTTTCTTCGAAGGTTATTCATGTGGAAGTTAAGCGTTGACGGATTTTAGGTGATATTAAGAGAAAAGGAAATCTGAGTAGGATTTTTGCTTTTTATGCGGAAAAGTTTGTGAGGGGTTATATAATGTCAAATTTATTTTAGTCGAGTATTTTTTATTTTTCATCATTAGCTTGGGTGTATAATTCGAAACCTGCCTTGAGGTCAACTCTGTAAACCTGACTGGTAAATGGAGCTATGTGTGGCTATTGCGGATGCAAAATTATTTTTCCAGTTCGCCTAATTTACACCTATATTTTTTAAATTTCGTTACCAATTTCTTACTATAAAATGGCTGAATTTTTCATTTCAAAATTACAGCTCAGATATTACTTGAGTTTAACGTACAACATGATTTTCAGCTCTTTTTCGACTAAAGTAAATCTTATAACGATTTATGGGTAAGTCAACCATTTTATAAAATTTACAAAGGAGGTCGTCATTTTGTGGAATTTTGATGACATTATAAGAGATTGTTGAATAAATCTAGGTTTTGAACTACAAAGAATATAACTTTTATTAATAAAAAACTAAGGAGATAACTTTTTTGGGCTTGAAGATGGCTATCATTAGCCCAAACTAGTCGCCAACGAATTATATATAGTGGATTAGTAAAATTTATCTTCTTTGTTGTTTAAAATCTTGTTTTATTCAACAATTCCTCATGATGCAACCATTTTATGTTAAGAGAACGTAGAGGAGAGACTACTTAAAATAACATGTCCGAGTGTAACGTGTCGCTGTAACAGGAAAATAATTCACCAAAAGATGGATAAAGTTGTTAGATCAATGGGATCTGCATTGATAAAGTCCTAATCGAGTAAAATAAAAAAAACATCCGCTGAGTAGAGATAGATTGCTTGTACCCCGAAGGTATAACTATTTTTAAGCGCTTCCATGTTTGGAAATATTTATTTTGCATACGGATAAACGTCTTTAGTTATATTCTGAAGCCGATACAATCGAAGCATTGTTATCTAAGTCAAGTGATTAAATGAGTTTGTTTTTTAACAGATTGTCTAAGAGAAATGTTAATAATTATTTCAGTTTTCATCTGTCCGTTGCATTATCCTAATACTTGGAAATTTTTATTAAAATAAAATCTTTAAAAAAATATACGGAAAAAATATGCTGAAATGAAAATCATATTTCAAAACGTCTGCGTGAAAAGTAGCCTTTTTCAACCGAATATTTCCTATTCAGAAATAAGTAAAAAGCCCCTATCGATACCTTTAAGCACTTCGAGATGAAATTTCCCAGCAATCCACGGAGAGTAATCCATATACCGCACGCTCGCGTCGAAAAAAAAAACGAAAAGGAAAAACTGGAAAGAATAACTCGTTTCCGAAAACTTACTCAATTTCAGTTTTAAACTCCAAAAAACACACGTTTTCCGAATCCCTTCCCTCGCTTCGGCTTTTAAGACCAAGTTTCCCCGGAGAAAGCACGATTTCCACAAATCGGTTTCCATGCGACATGACCAAAGATCTCTCCATCACAACACATGCAGTCTCACTCTCCTTGCAAGAACTTCCACAAGTGAAGAAAGGCTCTGGAGAATCGAGGGAGGTTCACCGTACTAAGTTCATTTAGCCTCTCATCCCATCCCCAAGAAATCCGCCATTTTCCGAAAGAGGTCTCTGCAGTCAGGACGTTGTTTGGGATTCCCTTTTTACCCTTGGGACCGTCCTCCAACTACCGAGGTTACTCCCGGGAGATAAAAGAGAAATGGCGGAAGGGGTCGGAGGAAGTGGAGAAAGACGTATTGAGTTAAGAAAACGGATGAGAGAAGCTCCTGTAGTGTCTCCGACTGCGAAGACGTAGAGAGGATATCCCTCATCCTTCGCATCGCATCCTTTGCCTCACTTCCGTCTCTTCCTAGGCTTTTTTCTCTCTCTTCCGATCGGAAGGTAACATAGGAGGAGGTTTAGGAGGAGGCGGAGCTGATGGAAGGAAGGTCGTCTCTCCAGCGTGATAGGAGAGCCGATCGGGTAAAAGTGGTCCTCCCTGATCAAAAGGAATTTTCGTTTGATTAAATGAAGCCTTTGGAGGAACTGTGGTTTAAGTATGTCGTGGCAGAAATCGGGGGCGGCGGAAATAGTTGGAGAAAAGAGACGCTCGGGATTTTTTAGAGGTTCGGTACGAGGAGTTTAGGCGGAATGAATGTATCGGGTTTCCTCGATTCTTTTTTGATCCGGAATTTTTTGGAGGACTGATTGAAGGATGGATAAGATTAAACCACGTAATAAACTCCCCGCAGAAGGAGCTGCTCTGTGAAAGAAAATTTTATACTGAGGAGAACCTCTGAGAAACGCTTCGATATATTCGATAGTTTCTTTTGCAATCACAATCCATAAAAGCTTAAAATTGTATAAATACCCGTTGAATTCAATTGCATAAATATCCTTAAAAACAAAAAAATAACTCTTAAATCTATTTCGTGTTACTTATGTTCTTAATTTATTTGTCCTTAAAGAAAAACATAAATGTAATTATTCTTTCAAGAAGTAGATTATCAGTTAATGCTGGTGCAATAAATCTTGGAGCTAATTATTTTCGCCTTATCCATAGCAATTTAGACAAAATATTTTCTATACCGAAATTTTTATTCCTTACTTGACTAGATATTTTATTCGTGTCATATAACGAAATGAAATTTCTTTTGAAGAAAAATCTTTAAAGGTTACAGTTTCTCATATTATTATTAAAATTTTATTCAAACTTCTAATTTTGCCGATCATTTCTTGCAATTTTAATATATCACTCTCTTTACTTTTTGTGATAGAATATATCAAAAGTTATCATTTCAATGTATACTTACTTTTTGCTCTTTATAATAATATGATAAGGTATCATCGTGAATATTATGCTCGGAAAAAGTAGCATAAGCTGTAAGTAAATTGAGTGAAAGAGAATAACACACGAAATGGCACGCATATAACAGGTATTTCGCGTTTAAGTTTTTTAATTTTATTGGATATCGAAAACGTAGTTGATTCCAAGTATCATAACCGAAAATTAAATGTTCGGGCATAACTGTCACGGCCACTTTTCTTCATCGCAAACTAAACGTCCATGCAATCAAATACCACCAATAAACCAGAATATATCTCATCGTTTGCTTTTTATCAGCACAGATATATTTCACTCCCTTTATGAAAATGTAGTCAATACCCCTTAAATTCCGAACGCCCGTTCAACGTCAATGAAAACCGTTTTCGCCATACATAAATAACGCGGCGCAGCGGACCAATCTCTCCGACTTTATTAATGCTCTCGCGGAATTGTCGCGCTCGGCAATCCTTTTAATTTAATGAGTCGCAAAATTGCAAAAAAGCCCACTTGGTGCAAATATGTACCGCTAAATGAACCAATATATTCGATAACGCATTAATCACTTCCGGACTAGGAAACAAGAAAAAATCCGGACCGTTACCAAACCGCCGCATCAATTTCAATCAAGGGATGCCCTCCATTAAAGGATTCGACGAAAAAAATATAAAATAACTCCTCTCTTATTTATCACGCGATCTATTCCTCCTTCCACCGGACCGTCCATTGAAAAACACAGTAATGGAACAAACAAAACGCTCTCGGGGGAAGGAAATCGCTCGGATCGCTCTCACAATAGCTCTTTCGAAGTGAATTTCTCCATCTCCTCACCCGTGCTCGTCCGATTCCTTGACGAATCGCGAAAGGGGAAGAGAGAGGCGGCTTTTTTCCCTCCATTTCTTCCCTCCGAACAATCAGTATCGACTCCTTCCCGCAGCAACCCAATAATGGAAAGATATGAGAAAAACTGGATGCTGACAAAAAATGAACCGAGAAATGATCCGTGGATGAGCTAGAGGAAAAATTTGCTCAAAAAATTTGAAGATCGATAAGGAAGAGGACTTCAAAGAAGGTTAACTTGGGACATCTAAGGATAAGAGGTGGAAAAATAAATTTAAGCCAGACGCTATATCATGTACTTTAATTTCACATTATACTTGAGGGTCGTATAAAAATATCGAATTTATGAAACAAAGAATGAGAAATTGTTAATTCACCGTTACAGAATTAGGAGGAAAAATAAGTATAGTGTTACAGGCGTTTGAAATAATAGATGTGTTAACTTTAAGGGCTGAGGTAAACGGAGCTTATAATGAGATAAATGATTCTTTACGAGAAGTCAATATATGCCCATTTTCGTACGCGCTTTTTGTCTTTACTTTATCTCATTTCTCCTCTTCCGTTCTTTTTTTCTTTTAACCTGACAGCGATATAAAAGAGTTAAAGACAAAGGAGACATAGAGAAGGTACATACTTGTTATAGGAAGGAAGAGCCGTTTACTAAAAATATTGAAATGAATAATCGTAGAGTCTTTACCCGCTATAGAATAAAAAATATCTTCCAGAGATCGATATAAAATTCATGGCAATGAAAAGCATGACCAACATGAAATGGTTGAAATAAAGATAAATATCTCCCATATAAACCACCGCTCAACCCTTTCTTCCCTTCCGGAACGAGAAGAAGAAAAGAGCCATGGGATATAGATTCCCTTCGATCATCGAAAGAGGTACCTCGTTTCTCGTTGTCTGAGTGCAAATCGAAATTCGGGTACATTTCCCCTTTATCTCACGCTACAGCGCCGTTCCCGGCAGGAACTTTTGTCGGGGCTAAAAAAAATATAATAAAGCCGGAGAAGATAGGCCATTTTATCGGGAAAAAAGAAGTGTGTAAGATACGCCGCGATGGGATGCCTACGGGATGTGAAGAAGGTGAAAAGAGGAAGGAGAGGCGGCAAACGGGAAAGGGAATGAATCGGGAAGCAAGTTATTCTCCCGGAAATCGGTTTTATAAAAGAAAAGGCTAAGAATATGAATTTATCGGGTGCTATGAGTCGCTCGAAAATGAGCAACGCCTGGAGAGAGGGACGTGGGTGAAGAGTGACGGTGATAACGATGGAAGTGGAGTTCTGCTGGAATGAAGTATATAAGAAAAATAAGTAAAAGAGACTAACGTGATATTGGAAATAACGGATGCAAACAAAAAACATAGAAATCGAATAAGTAGAGGGGTAGGGGAAAAATAATATGCAAAATAGAATGTGAATATTAAGCTGAGAAATGTTGGCGTCCGAAGAGCGAAGAATTTGCGAGTTCAAAGAAAATATCATGGATACAAATTCTATTCCTTGCAAATTAATTGGTTTCCAGTTCTAAATTTTCCATTTGGTAACCAAATTATTACACTAAAAAGGTATATAAGAAGTCATTTGCTCGTACTGGTTAACATGAGCAATAGATGGATGCCTTTTACACCCTCTAACTGCTCAACAACCACTCTTTGCGACCAATATATATAT